>OMLF01013350.1:14477-31200 GCA_900302615.1 Holocentrus rufus | reverse complement strand
GGGCGTAAGGGAGGGGAGCGTGTAGTTTGCTGCACAGGCTCTGAAAGGGAAAACACACCATACATCAATATCATCCTTTTGTTCATTCAATGGGCTATCATGTTTGTTGCCATGCATGTCATGTCATTTGTTTTTATATGCAAGTCAATGTGAGGACATTGGTCAAAGCCAGTGCCGTACCCTTGACTCTGACATCGATTGTCTCGCTGTACTCTGTCCCATCATGAGAGATCTTACAGGTCCAGGTCCCTGCATCTGAGCTGGCTACAGATTTTAGATGGACCGTTTGTTTCGTCTCTGATGTCCCACTTGGGTTCTGCCACACCACTGCGGGTGTGGGGTCCAGACCTTTTACCTCACACTGGAGCGAGGCACTGCTGCCCAGCTGGAGCTCACCTGGAGGGCTGAGCGAGACTGACACTGCGAGGGATGAGAGGAAGGGGGGGACAGAGGGTATGGTTATGAACACACATGTAGAATTCCTTCCAGATTGAGATGTCCACCATTGGAAAATATGATGCTTACCCTTATAAGATGATTGGGAATGAAAAATAATTGATGAATGTTTGGTGAAATTCTTCTTATTGGTAAAATATAGACTATATATACAGACTATTTCATGTCTTTTCTGTAAATAACAGAGTCACTAGTAATATTATAACACTGGCTATTATAAAAAGAACATTTTTGTAAAATAAGTTTAGACTGTACTTAGGTGTCAGATGAGTGGGGTTTATATCAAAATATCCAAAAATGAATGCCAGTGAGTAGACAAGCATTTCTATATTCATGTACTTTTCTGTAATCCGCAACTTGCTGAAAGCTTCTGAAAGTTTCACTGAAAGTTTTCCATGAAACCCTGAGATTTATTTGCAAATGCTATCTCAGTCAAGTCTGCTGGGAACATGATGTTACCTGAGAACACATGAAGTCTGTGATTGTGAGGGTTGAAGTCCGTAAAACAAGTGTATTCTCCAGCATCAGCCTCCTCCACTTTACTGATCTCCAGGTTCTTGTCCTGCTTCAGCTTTGACCTTCCTGCCACGGAAGTTGAGCCTGATGTAGAAAATATGTGTCAAGGTAATCAGCAGTTACGATATACTGTGCAGAATTCATGTCAACAGATTTGTTGCCCTTAACACTTCTCTGTCTCTCTTTTCTTGTCTACCTTTGCGGTCCCGGCCACTCTTTACTTCGATTTCAACAACAAGGTCGTTTCCCTTTCTCCATTCCAGTTTCCTCACAGCAGCGCCCCCACAGTTGATCTTGGCAGACTGACCGCGTTGCACGTAGACCACTTCACCCCCAGCAGAGAGTGCACCCAGCACTGAGGACAGAGGATCACATGCATGCTTCAGTTATTACCATATTCACATGAGAATATAATGAGCTCTCTGTATTTAGACATGAACAAATTAATGTTTAGCAATAAAATCTTATTACTTTGGATGTAAACACATGCATTGACTATGAGGCTGGGGACTGTGAGGTTTGGTTTAATTTCAGGGTGTTTGGGCATTTGGGATGAGTAGAGCACAACTACAGCACATTGTCCTCCCACTCCTGTGTGCCAACAGCAGCATTTGGTAAGATTATCATCCGTCAGGAACTGATAAGGACTCTTCATATGTGATGACTTTAATGTCACATCATCAGGACTGATACCTTATTACCACTCATTGTACATTTATAAAACGTTTACATGATTATTTACGACTATGTTTCATAAATACATTCACTCACCAAAACCAAGCCACATGATGGTCTTCATGTTTGATACTGGATCTGTGAAGATGAGAGATTGTTTCAACTCTCACTGCAGTTTATGGTGTGACAGAGTGATTCAAAAATGTGATTCACTGGTTTAATCTAGGATAGATAATACCACACAGAGCTTCTGTTTGAGACTTACCAAAAACCATGTGATTCCTAACCACCAGGCTAAGCCGCTTCACTACTTCCTTCCTGTCTCTCTTAAATAAATTTAAAACTTAGCTTGACAAATTTACAGAAGAGAACTGTAAAGGTGCCACTATTATCAAAACAAACAACAACAACGGAAAAATAAAACAAAACAAAAAAAAAATTTATGTGACTAATAATGAATGTTAAATGCTTTGCTACAGGTCTATAATGTGTGCATCGTGCAAGAAGTGTACATCAGATAAAAGTACTTTAAAAGCAAAAATTCTGATTTGCTGTTTCTTAAAGATAAGACAACAACAAGGATAGAAAATTCATAGTAAAATGGTAACATAGCCTACCTACCTAATGTGGCCTACTGATTCAGTATTCGGTGATGAACTAGTGTTACGGCTTCAGTTTTATCATTTTGGGAGGTTTTTAAAATCAATCTCATGAACATATCATGCTTTATATTAATTGTACATTTGCTATTTTAAAATTACAGGCCATAATTATTTCTTTGGCAACTTTAAATATCTATAATAATTAGATGATTATCATAATTGAAAAACAAATACTTAATGTAGACAGCTGTACCCAAATTCAGTTGAACACAGGCTCATACTTTACCTAATACCATGGATTAATTTTCCACAGTGACTGAAAAACACTAAGGCATGTATAGAGATAATTAAGCATTTCTCAGTTATAATTATATTGATACTATTCACTGAAAGTTTGGAAAGTACCAAGCACACACATTTCCCCTATCCACATCGGCCTAACTACAACTACAAGAGTTTTTTAAAATTCTTGTAAAAGGAAAAAGGAAGTGTTATTTCAAATTAAAGAGAACATGAAAGTTCATGGTTATGTATGATCAGTTTTTTTCTTTTGTTGAAAATGGCATAGCCATTATTACATTTAATCTATGATTTGTAAATATTTTACAACATATTTCAGTTAAGAAATTGCCTTGTATAAAAACAACTGCTTTAAAAATTACCATTAATTACAATTAACTGTTATATGCTATATGGTTTTTATATCCAAAAAAAGAAAAAAAAGTTTGTACCCATAATTACACTTAGTCTGGCATTTCTAAATATTGCACGTTGGAAACAGGAAATGTTTTCTTCATGTTCTATCTGAAAACAAAACAACTGTTTTAAGATAAATTTCTTTTGTCAAGTTTGAAAACTTACCTTGAACTTTAGGCTGACTGATGTTAAAAAAGGCTAAAATAATCTCAGTTCACTCTCTGTGTTTCACTTCATCGAAGAAAACAGCAAGGATGCAAATGGTGTCGAGGACAGAGACGATCTGAGAGAAGTGCTGTTTGGAAAGTTGCACACAAACGCACAGCCCAGCTCTGTGGGTTTGCTAGTGATGCCTGCACTTTCTTACAAACTAGGCCTGGGATTCCAGAGTCGATTTTACATGAAAACGAGAAAAGCTTAGAAAACTCTCACTTCAAACTCTCATAAACAAATAACCTGTAGTACATCATCTCATATAAAATAATAAAATAATTGCACCCACCACTGCAGTTTTAGTGCATGATATTGAAATAACAGGGAATGACACATTTTAATCCATTTCAAGAATAGAGCAGAATCTTCTCAAAATGTATCATATGCTGATTGGAATGATAAATCCAAATCCATGCCAATTCAATCACACCGAAGACAGAATGGCAGAAAGACAAGTCTTTATTTGTCAGAGAAGAAGTAACAAAGGATTTTTTTCTGCAAAGTAAAAACAAAATAGAACAAAAATCACCCAGATATCACCCTCACTGCAACTGCACTTTAAAGAACAACCAGTTTGGTTTGGTGTTTGACTTATTTTATTTTATTTTATTTAAACACACACTTGAGCCATTTATTCTGAATTTTAATGTTTTCTCTTCGTGAACGTCGAACTTCCTCAGTCAAACCGACAGAGGAGGAAGGAGGTGGAGGTGTAGGAGGAAGGTGGTGCCTGGCTGAGGTGATGTCAAAGCTGCCACTGTCCAATAAAAGATTGAGGGGGTTGGAAGCAACATGTTTTTATGAGGATTGATAATAATAATAGTGGAGCAAACATACTAAGGAATGAATGGACCAACAGCCTAGCAACAGAAGTCCCACTAACTTTTGGTGTGCATCCAAGTGATCAACAGACATCAACCCCCCCAACACCTTAACTGTACATCTGCACCAATTCATTTTTAAGTGTGCACATAACCCATCTGACACATGTATTTACAACCTAATTTTTTCAGTTCTGAAGCGCGTCTGGCCTTCTTACTAGCTTGGTGGGGTGCGACTATGCATGTTGTGTTGCGTGTGTGTTTGTGTTAGCGTCCACACTCTCCTCCTTCACTCAGAGTCTGACTGTCCTTTGACTCATTCGGCCACTCTCCGGTAGAAGTAGAGGTATCCCAGGTCTTTAGGGGGCTTCTCTGAAGCGCACACTTTCTGATCATTGAAGATGACCCACCTGAGAAAAAGAAAGTGTAAGAACTGTTGAGGGAAATCTGTCCTAACAATCACAAAAAATATCAGGAATAAAATAAACAGAAAAACAAAGATGAATTAACAATAACAAAAAAACACTCTTTATCCACAATTCAATACTACTTGTGTTCTCTAAACCATCACAAATATCACAAAACTTAAAAACCTAAAGCATATTTTCACGTTTTTTGTGCCAGTATATTTTTAGAGACAGACAAGGCCTGGTGTTTCTGTGATTCATTGAGTGGGCTGTTGGCAATACATGCTGGGCAGACAGCTCCGTTTGTGAAATTGGTGTGAGAATTTGTCCTGGTCTTGCATAAAATTTTGGTCTCATAATATTTACATTGGTGGCCATGGTGCTCATGTTTTCAACTGAGCAGGGGGAATTACCAAGGCAAGTATACAATTTTCTTTCTTTGTGTGTTTGGACACGTCCTGGCTCCACATGGAGCTTTGGGCTCATTAGTAGATTTGTAGGCATGACGCTCAAGTGTTGGAGTGAGCGGAGGGCATTTTAAATAGACTGGTGTATAATTGTTGAGGAAAGGGTAGTCGCAAACAGCAAACGGCTGTGTGTAACCAACATTTTCCTTTCTGTAGAAACTTTTGAGGTCAAGGAGATAGCCGCCCTTTGATATGGTTACACTGCCCACAGGAAATCAGGCCCTATGTGGCTATTTGCCCTTCACAGCTGGGTGGCCAGAAAGGATGTTTTTTTCCATCCTTTCAGCCAACTAGTAGGAGGTGGGTGTGTAGACTTTGGCACTGGGGCAGTTTTGCTCTGAGGACATGGAGTGCTTGCTTTCAGAGGTCGACACAGATTTCAGCTGGAGCGTTACCTCCTGTTAAAGGTTGGCATGGTGAGCGCAACCAAGCTGCTGCGCGACCTGTGGTTGGGTAGGCTTCTCCACCAAATTAGCCATGAGTGTGGGTGGTTTTGATAGAAGCTGAAGTATGTCCATGCAGAGGGAGGGCCACGGGTGGGCAGCCACAGACTCCTCCGAGGGGGACAGCATGCAGCTGTAGCCCAACTTTGACCCACATATTCAAGACCTGAATGGGACAATAGGTCTTCTGAGGAACAACCCTGGAAAGCCTCACTTCCCTCATTTGGTTGTAAGCACCGAAAGACGGCAGGGAGTGACTGGACTGGTCACAGCTTCAGTGATATATAGTCCAGGCAAAATGGAGGTAGGAGGAGGTTCAGGGTGTAATCAATGAATCCCCAATATTTTGACAGCCCACTGAGGAAGTCGCACAAGCTCTCTGTAATAGGGTCCTTTAGCCAGAACCTGTTGGGCTGCTATGTATGATTCCTCCACTGGCTCTTCTACATCATCCTCTTCTGGGTGACATTTTAATCCCACAACCCTTTGCAGCAGCTCAGCAGTATCTGTTTATGCTCTTTCTTGTTTGAACGCTAAGAGAGACAAAAGCTGTGAGGGTGTGGAGCGATGCCTTAAGTGGGAAACTAAGCACCATCAGCTAAGTGCTTGTAGGCTGTTTGACAGTATGAGAACGAGTGGGAAAAGAACTAAGCAATTCCATACAAAAGTGCATAAACTGAAGGGGAGGTCTGGTGCGATCAATAAAAAAAAACAAAACAAAAAAAACAATGACTTGAGAGAGCTGGCACGACATGTCCTTGGCTGACACGAGACAGCAGACGCTGAAAGTTCTGGTCACATGCAACACTCCTTCCACAGGTTTGAAGTATGACATGATGCTGCTAGCGAGAGAATTCATAGCTGTATCTGCTGGCAATCTAGCTTTGGAAGGCAAGCCTTAATAACAGGAAGACCGACAAAGACGTTATATATAGTGCCTGGACAGACTGAGTGATGTGAACCCTGGGGAGGAGGTCTAACAAAAGCTGAGATGTGGTGGTGCTCATCGGTTTATTGAGTGGTGATAACTGGAGATGACAGAGGGTCATCATACACACTGGATTTTGAAATGTGAGCGCTGCCCCTGTGGCCCATCATCTAGAGTGCGTACCATAGACTGTAAACACCAGCGGCCCAAGCCCTTCACTGAATGTCATCCCCTCTGTGCCCTCTTTCCTGCCTCTCTCCTCTACACCTATCTAATAAAGCAGAAACACCCCAAAATAATCTTTAAAAAAAAAGGCACATGAACAAAAATAACCAGCTTAAGTTGTTTACCCTAAATGCATGATTATGAATCCCAATACAGTTCTGGGCAAGATACACCCACAAGCTGTTTGTCAGAAAATTCACTGTGCCTACTAGGCAAAGAATGTTCTCACTGCACCTGTTTACAGCCTCAAAACAACAGCCAGGATAAACTCTCACCTAACCCTAACCTTAACCCTTGTGGACATATCTTGCCCAGAACTGTAACGGTATTCGTAATAGCGAAACAACATTGACTGATTCAATGCTGAGTCCATAAGGTGTTATTTTGATTTACCTCAAGTTAGCTTGATCTGTACTGATGTACCATTTGGTACTAATCATCTTTCCTATGTAAACACGAAATTCAACACCTTATCATGTTGTTTTCTCCAGTGGTGGTCAGGTTGAATCTATGATATGATGCATCACTCTGCTGTAGGTACAAACGTATTTATGTTGTGTAACAGTAAGCTAAACTTTTTGTGTCACCAAACCTCTAAATATCCAAGATGAGGAGCACTGGGAAGAAACTGGCATACAGAGTGAAAACTCCATGCACACAATATGATGGACAGCACTGTGATGTGAAAACAAGTATGCACTTGAAGTGAGTGGTGATACAAGACAAACTTGAGTCATACTCTAGTTGTAAAAATTCTGACCGGCAACTTGACATGTACTTGCTTGTTACAAGACTGAATTTAAGATTACAGTTAATGGAATACTACTTCACTTGAGATTTTGCTGCTACAGGTCCATCACACTAACAGTGACCTCTTGAGTACTGTGCGTGCTTCTGCATGAGTGTGTGCATTCATGCATGTGTAATTCTCTCTCGGAGTGAAGAACTTGTTGCAGAAGGACACGGAGTGTTTATATTATTTTTCAATCTTTCAACTTATCTTATGAATTCCAAACTGATCTTTCTGGAGGCAAACCTTTATAAGCCTAGAAAGTACTTCTCTGTACTGTAACCATGTCTTGTAAACTAACCTTCCACGTGAACTCTGAGCAATTAGTCAGCATTTTTTGCACACAAATGAACGCTCCACACTTAGTCAATCCCCTTGAAAACAAATCAGACTCAGGAGTCTGTTTGAGAACAGTTCATTTAGAGCTCGCTTCAGGGTCCTATTGATTTGTGCATTCAGAACAAAAAGCACCTTCCATTTCCATTCATGTTTTGTGTAACCTTGTTGGTCCTCACTGCTTACAACACACTGACTGAAGTCTGGAGCAGCTAAAAGCAAACTGCAGCATGGATGAGACATGTGGCAAATAGTAGTAGTATTAGTGGTAGTAATGGTGGAAGCAGTATAATCCATGTAGTGTTAAAGCAGCATTGGCTGGTTTGGTTGCTGCTGCACAACTTTGCCGACAGTCCTGTCTCCTCCTTGGTCTTTTTGTGTTTACAAATTATCTAAGAAATTCTGTTGTTAGTTTCCTTATGTCTGTGAATTCAATTTATCAAGATGTACAAGATGCACTGAAAACTGTCCACAATTCAAACAAGGGTCTGAATTCTGAATGAGCTATGGTCTGAACAGAAAGTGATCTGATATCCCTTCAGGAGACCATAAAAAAGACCTGGTTGCCCTCAAGCGCACTTACAGCATGAAAAAACAGGAACTGAGCTGTTTTATTTTTGTTTTGTTTTGTTTAGTGGGTTTCCTTTTTGGTTCCTTATCAGAGTAGCTAGCAAGCTAGCTAAGCTAACATCAAGCAACTAGCTCAAGAACTATACTGTATATCTCATTCAACAGTTACAAATTATATAGCAATAACTAATGTAGCGTTACAAATTATGCAGCTACAAATTATAAACACCAGTGGTATCAACTATACTAACACTGATTGGTAAAAATACGCCTACCTGAACAGCTAAATATCTGTTGGGCTGTCAAAACTTTCACTTTCTTCTTCATCTTCATCTCTGGTAACAATCTCTGCCACAGAGTGATAGTCTACTCCGACACTATGCTTCTGTTGGGGCGCTCTGGTGGAGCACGTACCACCTTTTATTACTGTGGTGGCGCCGGTTCGATTCTGACCCACACCCTTTGCTGCATGTCATCCCCTTTCTCCCTCGTCTTTCCTGTCTATCCCTACTGTCACTGTTGAATAAAGCAGAAATGCCAATAAATAAATAAATAAAGGTTTCTGTTGTGGCCCTTTTCAACTGGTGGAGTGATGTGGAGGCACAATGTGTGTGTCAAAAAACAATGATATAAATACAAGCCAATCCAAACATGTAGTTCATCTCACATTCGCAGACTCAGAAATTTAAATTTATATTTAGGCTGAAATATACTGCCCCTAAAAAATTTAAAATAAACCTCTCTTTTTGAATTTTGTGACATTTGTGAAACCTCTTTATTCACATACAGTGTTTCTATAATTGTAATGTTGTTACATTTATTTAAATGATTTCGCAGAATACAAGTAATATACAATTTATTTGTGGATGAAGAGATGTATTTGTGTTTTTTTTTGTTTGTTTGGGGTTTTTTTTGCATCCAACAATCTTTCCATTTTACGTATACACAGCAGGGTGGCACACAAAATGGAAAGGTCTCTTCCTACATGAAATCTGTACCGTTTTAAAGTGACACCTACTGCTACCAAACGATTGACAGCATAACACTAAAACAAATGATGGTACTTTATGAGGGACAGAAAGCAATTTCCGTCCTGTGTTGAAAGAAGGGCCATGTGTACAGACAGAATCCTTTCTTATTCAAAAAAATGAAAGGAAACTAATTTCCCCGCAGGCAAAATTAAAGTTTCATCTTGATAATCTTCAGTTTTTTCTTCCAAAATGAATATACGTAGCCTATCACTTGAACTTTTCAAATCAACATTATCTTTGCACTCTTCACATCAATAGCTACAGTATTTAAAGCCCAAATGAGAAGTGGAGTGTGGTGCCCCCTGCTGAGCCACAGCCAACCCAATTAAATCAGAATTGGACTTTCTGAAGACCATTTTTCACTGTCACATTTTAATAACTGAACTACTGAATAAAAGACTGACAGCATTTGATAAAAATGTAACGTAAAACGATAGATAGAAAAGTGTATTGTGAAGGTGTGAATTCTATTCTTTTTTGCTGTTTGGGATCACTCAGGGAAAATGATTTGTATTTCTAGTTATTTTCAGGATCTAAAAATTTCAAAGAGATTTTTTTATCAGTAGGTTCTACCCAAAAAATTAAAGGTCAGGGCTTTGAAACAGTAAAACAGTACTTACTGTTGGTCCTTCTTGATGTGACAGACATAGTGGCCACACATTGTGCTTGTCCCCATGTGACTGATGAATGCAAACAGCTCATATTCTGGGAAAAAGAAAGGAACCAGTCATTTAATTAACTGCATATTAACAAATTAACATATGCTGGCTTTAAAAACACAAATGTTACTTTGAATAAGAGATAACCATTTTTCTGCCTTTTACACCCCTACATTTCATATTTCTCATTACATCCATGCAGCCAACTCATAAGGATGCAGTCTGAGCTATTCTCTCTCTGAGACTCACTGCCTGGTCCATCTCGAACGCGGGGCCCAGGCGGAGGCTCCCTGCTCCCCTCGCTGTCCCCAGCTGAGCGGCCTCCTTCAGACACGTCCATGGACTCCAGATCATCCAGGTGGGAGAAGATCCAGTCGACTGCCCGCTCCAGGACATTACTCTTGGAAACACAAAGAGAATATGGACAAGAAGACATTTTAGTCAAGTATATCTTTGAGCAGCGCCTTTAAATCTTATACGGTAAGTATGATGTCATCAAGCGTCAGTCAGTTGGCCACTGGATTGAGTACATTAAATTAAGGGATAGAACACTTGGACCGTTTTTCAAAATTCCCCCTGAAGCTCTGTCTTTATTTGGATGCAACTGAATCAGTCAGTTTCTAACCGTGGCTCTAAGTGCTTTGGTGGCCTGGTCTCGGCTGAAGCCCATGGAGACTATGGTTGCCAGGTGTTCTTCAGACAGGCTCTCTGTGGGTGTGGTCCCAGGGGCGGAGCTACAGCCAGGCAACACCAGGGGGGCAGAGAAGTCTGCAGCCAATCACAGAGAGGAGAATATGTAGAAAGGGCAGCAGTGAAACTGATTGATGATTAGTTCACTGGTAAATTCCCAATGCTCTACCCACCTGGGTCGTCCATATGGCCCATGACCCAGTTCATGGCAGCATCAATTCCAGTGTTCCCAGTGTAGTACACCGCTTTCCTGCAGGCCTCCAGTGGGAATCCCATTTCACATAACTGGGACACCGTGGAGTCATCCAGGACTGGGGCTGAGTGTGTGTCAAGAAGAGGAAAAAGGGTTGAATTACTTGGATGTACTTTGTGAAAAGTTTATTTAACCGAGATGTGACTTTTCCCCCTCAGCTCCTGTGGATAAACAACACCTATTCCTTGCATGGAAGAACACTGCTGTCTTGCTTTGTGTCTCTGAGTAAAACCTTTAACAAAACTGAAAAAAAGACAAATGGTTCTCCTGAACTGATGCAAAAGGAAAAACAATGAAAATAATATATTAAAACACTTACTTGTACACGCCAAAACAAAACAACTCAGGCATGAATGTCGTAATTTGAAACGTAAACTTAAATCACCCAACATGATCCATAAGTAAACAAAATAAGGTAACACAAAGTCACATGCAGAACACAGAAAAAACATGAAAACAGAAAAAGCCGAAAGGAAAAAAAAGGAGGAAATGAGGGTGGACATCCAACAGTGTCACCAAGGAAGGAGGAAAAGAGCAGAAATGACAGACAGACTGACACAGCAGTGGGGAGTAGAGCGAGTCGTCCTCCTCGTTGCCATGGGAACCCAGGATACCTTTGACCTCCACATCTGGGGTCATGAGTGGGGGCGGGGCCACCTCCGGTAGAAGCTCCTCCCCTGGCTGCCGGCCGGTCCCGCGTAGTGCACTCAGGTCCAGCGTGTCGGGGACGTCAATGCTCACGTCTGCACAGAACAAAATCAGACACCGTTGAAACTTTTTTCCAGTTCAAGCTATCCATCACCCACTAGTGTTTGGGTTCCTGAAATGTCAAAATTCCATACTTTTTCTTGATTAGATTCAATGATTTTAGATTGTGTTCAATGTAACATATACTGCCTCTGACCAGCCCTCATAACAAAAACTACATGACAGCAGCCCTCCATAAAATTAATTACTGTTTGTGTATAAGACCTAAACCACACCACCCCACGTTTATTCGATTCTGGATTTTCCCATTAATGTTTTAAATTGCCCCCCGCCCCGTCAACATGTAACTGGCATTTGCTGTCACACACACACACAGTCTTATACATCTTATTCCACTTGCCGATTCACTGAACATTTTTATCCCTAGAAATGATCAAATTCTTTAAAAATACTTTTTCCAGACCTTTTCCAAACCCTGTGCTGCAGCCCAGTTTTCTCTGTGGTAAACAAGCTGAGGTGACATAAAAACACTGCTAGAAAGTCTCATGCAGGAGGAGCATTTTGAACACCATGAAGTGTGACCAGACTTTCTAAAGAACACAGAAGTTTGTGCACAGGAGCAAAGATATGTATCTCTTCAAGACGAATGTTTAGCATTACAAACTTTTCCTCACCCAGTTTCTTGGGGACCCAGTCAAGGCCAAAGGTGAACTTCTTAATCTGGATAACCAGGTGGTCAGGGAAGGAGGCAAAGCGGGTCGTTCTGCCAAATGGGACAGTAACCAACATTAATAAAAACATTTTAGGATTTGTTCCAAAGAAAGAAACTCTGCATGTGTGTGTCTGTCTTCCTCCCTACTTAGTAGCAGTGGTCTTGGCCTGCACAGCTGAGCTCCAGAAGTCTGTGAGGATCTCTGGTTCGCTGAGGGCTGCCATGCAAGCTGTGAAGGGGATTTGGGCTCGGACTGTCGGGGGAGGGCCTGCAGACGAGTCCGCCTCCTCGCGCCGGCGCTCCGCCTCCTGCAGCTCCTCTGTTTGAGCCAAATATGCATGGGATGAGGAAACAGCAAGGAGCGTGCACACCACAAACTGCACAAGTAGCGTCTTTTAAAGAACATTTTAAAGAAACACGGCAACAGGTCATGTCCAACACACACAAAACCTCTATTCAATTACCTTACAACAGCGCTTCCTACAATTTCATTATCTCTGATCACAACTTAACAAGGTTACAGCAGTGAGACACATAACAGATAGATGAGGCCTCTGTTATTTCTTCCTACAGCGCAGCCTGAAGCCCCTTTTTGTCTCCTGTATTCTTGTAGCTATTCCACTGTGTCATGTTCGTGCCACACTGGTGGTGCTTTGACTATGTGAGTGAAGAGCCTGTAGTCAGCTCAACCACACAAGAGTAATGTGAATCTAACATCAAGCCTGTCGTCTGCTCTGCCCATCAGAGGTAACACACGAGCTGAGTCAGTCCCACCTCAGCAGGCTTGCTCCAAATGGCAGCTCAGTACTGAATGATAGACGACTGTGCGAATTAACACAGTCGAATTATTAAATTTAGACAATGGCACGCGACAATGTGAATAGTATCAAGTCTACATATTGCAGTTAATTTTTCACACTAGCAGCTGATTTTGTGACGAATTAGCACTTTCAGCTGTATTAGATTTGCATTAGTTTGTTTGGTGTGGTCACTACTGCAACATACACAGGCCACAGGCATCAAAGTGTTAAATTTAATGCTTTCAAAGACTGTTATAAGACCAATAAAAAATGTTGAAATATATTCAAATAAGCATTAACATAACTACAAGGTAACTACTATATATTTGGTCCAGCGCAGAGGCAGGCAACCCTTAGGTCATACCTAGATATTCTATGAACTCTTACGACTTGGGACAGGTAAGTACAAGGACTTAATTGGATTTCTTGGAAGGAAGTATGACCGGTTAGTACAGAGTGAGTTGGGTTAATCTACAATAGGCATTTTCCCAGTAGTCAGTGCAGCTGGTTCAGCCTAGGGGCTAGCGATTTATCACATTAGAAATGTTGACTCTGATACAGAGGAACCTGACAAAAAGAAATAGATCGATAAATGAAATCAGATTAAATGTTAATGTTGAATGACTACTGACATTTAAGGCCTAATCTTTATAAAATTGAATTTAAGACCTTTTAAGGACCTGCAGACACCCTGTATTCACCCAGTGTCAAAATCTGGCTTCAAAACACGCCCGCTTCCTGCCCCCGTTCATTAGTGTCTGTATCAACCTCTCACCTGTATTGGTGGCCTGGTCCATGGGCACTGGAAGCTGGAGGATATAATCCACCCGCTGTGTGTACTTAGCTTTCTGTGACTGCTGACACACAATCCTCTCTTCCACCAGGAACCTGAAGGCTTCAGATGGGTTGGGGCCAGAGCGGCAGTTCCTCTGTGGGCGAGAAGAGATAATGACATAGTGGTCTAAGTGCTGCGGGCCAAAAAAGAGGGGCAGAGTGATCTTAACTTTACCTCCACCATGTTTATGAAGTGCAATAAAAACTCCTGAGCATCCTGCTGCCGATTGGTGGAGAACTCTGGGTGGCCCCGCCCAACAAGTGCTTTGAACATTCGTGGTGCTATGCCGATTTGGTCGCCCTGGAAACAAAATACAAACAGGATTTATTAACTTTGAGAACTAATATTATGTGGACCATGTGCTCAATCATTTATGAGAGTAAATCACAGTAGTTCCAGGGACATTTGTTGCAGCTCTGACTTGTAAACGCGCTGTAGATGATTGTTTCTTCTCACCCTGGGTTCAGATGTGCTGTTTTCATCTCCGGGGTCTGGTGCTGGTTTAGAATACTCTCCAGACAAGAGACCGTAGCCCAGCTTGGCTCTGTGATGAACAAGCAAAGCTGACATCAGTGTGCGTCCAACTGTACCACACAGGAGGAGGATTTGGATACAGGCCTGAATGCTTTTTGGCTTTTCAAATAACATGACGGAATGCCTAATCACTGAGAGGATTCACGTCTGGTGGGAATGCAAAAATATGTGCGCGGCAGCCAAAACAGAGAGAAAGAGCAAGAGTAGTGGGCATTCACATAAAGAATACCTATGGCAGATTTCCTATTTTGAATGAAAATGTAAAATTCTATTGTGAAATTACAAATTATGACTTATTTAGCACTATTTAGTCAAACTAAACTGGAAAAATATGGGAACTGCCTGAGTCCACAAGTGCCATTACACTCATCTTCACCTCGTATACAAGTGTTTGGCAATTTTATACGTTAGTTTCAACCAAGGAGTATCAAGTTACTGTGCATCACACTCATGTGTAAGCAGGGTGGACCACATACCAGACTTTTAAGTTTCATTTTTGTTTTTAGAATGAGAGCCTCTGTCAGTTTCACTGATACAATAGAAGCAAGTCTCTTTTCTCCTGCAGAGACACAGTGTTAAAACGATGTGAGGCGTGTGGAGATAATTCTGTCTGACGCTGCTGATATAAATACAGCAGTCAGATTCAAGATGATATGCCACCTTAATAACAAAAATTACAGTTGAAAAAGTCGCTGCCTGGAAAGCAGTTAGTCTTTCTAGTCAACATTTGTCACTCCCTGTGTGGACTTTCTTTGACGTACTGTAAACGTGTGTGTGCATGCATGTGTGTGTGTAATGTGGGCTATATAAGATGATATTTGCTGAGGGGAAACTTCTAAATCAAACATCTGTCATGAGGAAACTTTGGAAACTTCTTTCATCAAACATCTGTGGTGACTTTCCTGCCTCACCACTAATGAACATTTTAACAAACTAACAAAAAAGCAGAGTAACTACTGTAATCAATTCTAGCATTTTATGTGGAAGATAAAAGGACACTCACACTTGGGTTTTGAAGTCCTGGGTGGGGTCGCTTGGGGCTTCATCAAAGATCTTGTCGATGTTAGACACATACCTAGCAGGCATAAATAAAAGGGTATTAAAGTTCTTTACATTCAGGATCATGCTCTCATGAATAAATCTTTACTGCTCCTGCAATGATCTATATGACAGAAATATTATCACTGCATTTACAACTACATTAAAAGTTCGCACTTGTGATTTGTTACACGTAACAGCTGCAGCGCACAGGAGGCAGGGAGCTGTAAGAGAGACGTGGTACTGACTTGCTCTGGAAGTCCGGCACGGTGAAGAGCACTTGCATGACAGAGTTGAGGTAGCAGCTGTTGCCCAGATTCTTCATGCCGGTCAGGCCAGGGCCTGACAGGGGCCGCAGGGTGGTCCCCGACTCCTGGATCACCTCCCACTCGCCCACCCGCTGGTTCACAGCAATCTCCAGCTCTGTCATAGTCCGCTCCGTCTGAGAGGGGAGAGAACAAAGACATGAAAGAGTGGGTGAAGCTGGGAGCACACTTCACCACTCTGGGCCCAATTTACCATGTCCAGGACATGATTTTGACATCTAAGGCAAAATCTAAGTAGAAGAAACTGTCAGTTGCCAACAGTTTGTGCGGCTGTCAGTGACATTCAGTAAGTGTGAGCAGGTCAGTCTGACCGGGTCTTTGAGTTTCTTCAGATATCAAGAGATTTTCACACATTTGACTCACCAGCACAAACTCAGTAACGCTCTTTTGGTGTGAGATTTGCACAAAAAATAATAATGATATAAAATAAATCCTAGAATAAATAAATAAAACCTCATCATGGCCTTTTTCTCCAGCACATCTGAGTGCACACACTTTAAGTGCTGCAACCTGCCCTTGAGGCTCCATTTTAGTATGATGACTCCAGTCACCGGTTGTGTTGCACCGTTAAGTGTTTGCACTTTTCCGTTGACAGGACAAGAAACTACAAAATGCTATGCGGTGAGAGGTACAGGTTTTTGTCAGGTAGTCTGCACTGGGCATAAAAGGAGAAGCAGGCAGCAAAAAAAAATTAATGGCTGCAGGGAATTGGAGAATATACAGGTGTGGAAGAAAAATGAAAGAGGGGAAAAGTAAGTGGATGTGATAATGGTGATATAGTGAGCATTCGAGATTAGAGGAGAGATATAAATGTGAGACAGTAATAATAATAAAATAGGTAAGAGCTAAGAGCAAGAAGTAGTCAAGAATGAGAAACAGAAGAACAGGACAAATGAATATTTCGAGGTATCGTTTTCTAAGGTACGGGCTCTTTAAGACTGTAGCTGGACCCATTTGTAATGACATGTAATCAATGGCAGCTCATGAGGCAG
>OMLF01013348.1:48947-60267 GCA_900302615.1 Holocentrus rufus | reverse complement strand
GATCTACAAAATAATGGGAGTCCATCATTATGCAGCAGGATCTGAAGCAGTCAGACCCAAAAAGCACAAACGGGAGCAGGGAAACCAGAGAAGAGACCAGAGAAGGCAGAGGACCAGGGTCAACATCGGTGAAGCTTTCCAAAGATGGAGAGATCTTATGCAAAGTGATGAAAGTGATGGAAGTCGTTTGAGTGCTGTTGGATAGGTAAATAACACTTATAATATTTTTACGACCTCTGTACATTCGGATGGGATTAGTTTTCCGGCGGGGGGTAATGTAATATTTACCGGAGCATCTCTGCTATTTTAGTCCCGTCCGAACGGGAGTGCTCAGGCTGTCAAAGCTAACTTTTACAGACTGAGCACTCCCGTGTCAGTAAAAACTACCGTGTTTTTCTCCGCTGTGAAACGCTCTGTAAAAAATAACCCCAGGTGATGCGAAACCTGTGCAATTCAAATCCTCAAATGATCGTGTCAGTTACTCGCAAAAGCATTACAGAGGTGCTGCGATAGTCCAGAAAACCTAATACCATACGAGTAAGGCTTTATATGACTGTTTCTGTTTCGCCAACTTCAATTACAGCATTTCCTTTTGATGACGCTTGTCTGAACTTTATTACTCGTTTCTTTTGACCTAAAAACAGCTGAACGCTTCACTGCCAGGGTTTCCTACGACATTGCGTAGGTTAGGGCACAATAGATGGTTTGTAGAGAACACCGGTGTTTTGACGATTTGGCATTTATTGTCTAAGCATAAATACACTCGCCAAGATTTAACTTCTGTCTCTTAAATCATTCATGCCGTTTTTCGTCCATGCCGGTGGGTGTCGCAGTAGAGATCAAGAGCAGGGTGCTGCTTAACGTGAAGAAGAGATTTGGGGAAAATGACTTAGTGGACCTTTAAGAGAAACAAAATATTATGATATCTAAAATCTTACTAATCTCATCACAATTGGTATTTTCACCTGTGACGCCTCATCCTGTCTGGCTTGAGAGGGAAACAAGCTTGTTAACTTGTTAATCTTAATCTGAAGTATTTGCTTGTCAAAGGAGCACTTAAGTCAAATGAATTCATTATTTTACCCAAGACTGAAACTGAAGCACGTGCAGATTCAAGAATGACGTTGTCAGGAAGTTCTAACTCCGTTTCCAAAGTCACAGTGTCTCCTAGGCGAAGAAGAAAACAACAGCATCACCACAGGAGCATAAAACAGACACTTTTGAGAAGCACTTCAAGTGGAGGTCAGTGCTGCAACAAACATACTCATTACTAATTCATCTGCATTAAAGATCTGATTCATTGCCATACAAAATAGAGCCCATGACCCAAAGAGAGTGATATTGAGAAAAATTGCATTAATTTGCTGTAATCCCCATGAAGACGTAAATGTGAATATGATAATGACATTTTGTTTTGTTATAGCAGGGCAGAACTCCCAACACTTTTAGCGCATAAACAAACACAAAATGGTCCTCAAGATTTATAATTAATTGATTGATTGTAATTACAATGTGAAAATAGTATCAGGTCTGTTCTTTCTGGCATGATCCACTTTGTTAACAATTGTTTATGTGCAAAAAGTGCTAGTGAAGACTACTGTTAATGTTACTATGGAAATGAATGGAGAGATACTAATACAGTATTTTGTATGAGCAGCCCAGATGAGCACAGAGCAACTAATGAGGATATATCACCGCCATGTGGACTCACAACACGCCCAGTTGAATACATTTGGCCATCCCTGTTCTAAATCATACTGACCTTGTGGACAGAGCAACCAGCTGTGGGTCTTCATTATCTCAGTTCCCTCAGACTGAAAAGAAAGAAGACGGAAAATAATTTAATCTGGCATGAAAATAATTTCATTTGTCTCAAATGCAAATGAGACTAATGTTACTGTATGAACACTGAATTGAATCCTTTTCAGTCATCTTGATTTCAAAGCACCGACCTTTACTATGAGAGAGCGTGTGACCACGTCGATACGACCTCTCTGTGGTACACTCACAATCTCATTGTTACATGAAACATCAGACGTCACAGCCTCAGCAGTCACAGACACATTCACTTTCCCTGAAAAAGATCAACAAATACAGAACATATGAACTTTGTCTGCATCTGATATTTGATTTATAAATCCCTCTACAGTGCTTATTGCATTTCATTTTCTAACACTTGGTCTTACATGACCATTATGTGCTCACAGGACTACTGTATGGCACTGAGGCCTTGACCTTTGTATCTTGTAATTTGGGTTGGCTGTGATTTTTGACAATGCAGAAATTGAAGCTTATTTTACTGCTGCACTCATTGTAAGGTGCTCTGGTTAATCTTATGAGTAGACAAATCCTTAGAAAACTAAGAGGTAGCACATATGTATGCCAAGTTAATGAAAGGAGGTGGGCTGAGTAAGATGGGTGCAACTTTGCTCGACTTGCATATTGCTAATTCCTCTGTTTATTTTTCAGGTCAAGCAGACCAAACTCACACAGGTGAAACAATGAAAAACTGGACTCTGCTTCCTTCACACGGTAAGAGTGTTAGCTAAATAAATAGATAAAGATCTGTCCCTCACCTAAGATGCTTGGGGCCATCGTCCACCTGAGGGTCTTGCGTTCATGGCCACACAGACAGGATGAGTACTCATCACCAGAGAGGGGGGTGAGCTCGTATTCTACAGAGTCGGCTGGGGTCACAACAATCTGTCCAAGAAAGACACAAGTCACATTTTAAACTGGAAAAGCTCTGGAGGAAGAAATTATGGAAAATGTTGTAATAAGTATCAAGCTGAAAATCTTTAAATCTGAAGATGGCTGGAACAAAAAAAGAAAGAAAAAAAGAAAGAGAATAAAGTAGTACAATTAAAGATACTGAGTGTGTGCCAAAGAACAAACTCTAAAATTCAGACCACAGGACAAAGAGACTCCATTAAATCCAGGATAACAATAAAAATAACATTAATGCATTCTTTACGTGCAGTCCAATTAAAATGTCCCGTGAACAACATGGACTGGTTGATATCCAGTTTATAGTGAACCAATATGGACAAAATGTGTACCCATGGAAACACCATGCAGTGTCAGTGTAAAGGGATTCATTACCATGATGCAGCTGGACAGGTAGTTGAAGACGGTGGCCTTCAGCTCAAAGTGCTCCCCCCGGATGATGGAGTACGGCAGGCTGAGCTCGAGGAAGAAGGGCTGGAAGACGGTGAGCTCTTTACGAGGAGCAAGACCAAAACCCTGAGGGGACAAGCAGAAAGCCTCCGTCTCCCAGGTGGTGATGGTGTCCGGGACAGTGAGGGGCACATCCTTTGATCCAGAGTCTCTGGATTAACAGGTACACAGAGATGCACACAGAGCGATACTGCAGGTGATCAGGACTGATGCAAATGTCTCAGATGCATTGAAGGGAAAATCAGTGCAGGTAGATGAAGGAAAAGCACTTTGGCATCTGATCAGTTGCAGAAATTACACCACAGTTCAGCAATCTCCCATGCAGAAATATCCATGTGAATGGAAACTGTCACTTATGCTGCCTTACAAAGATGTCAAAAAAAGTGAAATTTCAACATACTACATAGAAAAATGCAATGGAATGTATATCTGAGTAAATAAATAATATTCTGAGATGCAGTTACTTGTAATATAGTCAACATGAGCTATATCCAGAAAATGCTACAGTGTTACTTTTAACGTATAATCCTCAAAATATACTTCAGTTTCATTTTTAAAATCATAGGATTAACCTAATTAATTAATCTAATTCATGTAGAAATAATGAAACACAAATTTGAACTGTACAGTTCTATGCAGTGTAGCTAGCTGACATATCCCTGACATGACACTGGCTGTTATCGAGGAGAACACTATTTTATGATAAGCAACTTAAATTTTGTGGGCATCAGTGTTTTGGACCTGGTTTTCCACATCTAGACAACAGGAACACACCAAAACCTTTTGGTTAGGGGAATGGTTCTTTTTAAAACTAATGACTACAAACACTCTAATTTGTTCAAATCAAACATTGGCAAATTGGAATGAAGACTGTGGTGTTGTTTTTACAAATTCTGTCTATTTGAAGCACTTCACATTTTTTTACAGCACAATAAAGTGTCTGAACCATTTGAGCTTGTTGCTATTGAGAATCTTTCTGAAAGAGCTTTGTATGGGTCTCAACAGGGGTCTGCTAATAGCCCAAGCCGAAAGAATCCTTTTCTGGCAGGATACGGAATGCTTTTAGTTAGCTCACCCGACTTCCACAAGGTCCCATATCCAAGTCTCAGGGAAGAAAGTGCGGACTGTTTCCACTGGACGAGGATCTTCGATTGGAGGAAGAGCTCCAGCAAATCCAGGATGTCCAGGAATTCCAGCTTCTCCACGAGGCCCAGCAGGCCCTTGAGGCCCTTGAGGCCTAAGAGGCTGAAGCATCCCATATTGTAGTGGGTAGTCATAGTATGTTCTATAAGGAATAACTGAAGAAACCAGATATTGTTCACGCAGAAGCAGACAGCAACAATAACACAGTGTGCTTAAACTGAATTATGCTGGTTAATCTTCAAGAAAAGAAAGAAATCTCACAATCGTGGTATTCTCTTCCCTTCAGCGTAACACACGAAGGTGTTCTGATGAGCAAATTTGTCGCTATCTTCAGCCCCAATTTCTGTATAAAACAAAACCATTTACAGACTGCAAAGCTGTGTCTATACTGTAGTGGCCTGCAAAAAAATGTTTAATAAAATGCAAAATGTATCATGAAAAGCACCTGGAAAACTGTGAAAGCATCATTCACGTTACGTCTATAGTCTGGATGAAGGTGTCTTCTTGGTCTCACAGGCAAACATGATACAGGATCCAAAGTTCGTCCGTCAACAAAGTTATATTTCGTGACAGGCAGCAGGGAAAAAATCTGAAAAGAAAGATGATGATTACTTGTTCACTGATATATAATGCCAAATGTTCGTGGTCTTGCAGCACTAACTGATATTACTATACGGTACATAGACGTAGCTGTCAAAATGGTACTGCTGACCTAGAAAACAGCCTGTGTTTTCAGTGAGCTTTAAATTCAGAAATACTAAAGAATTCAAAACAGAGAGATTACTAACTTTGATTCAGCAGTGAAAATGGTATTGTTCTTGGTTAGTGTGGTAACATATACAGACAAGCTGTGGTGTTTATTAATCAGCATGCGTGTGCTTTTCTATACTTATCAGTGGAGCACTGTGCTGTTTTCCAGCAACATCCTGCTTTACATTCAAACAGTTTCACACATTCATACTGGAAGCTACAATATTCTCTAGATCTGTCGTTATCAGTAATACTCTTTCTATCACTGACGTCCGTAGCTTCCCGTCAGTAAAATCAGTCAGGCTCTGACAGAGACCATGTGCCAACTGCATAGAAAGGAAACCTATTCATGCATACATTTCAGTTTTCTATGCTTTCATAATATGCTGCGTTATGTGTAGTGTGACCTGCCTGAGAAGAGTCGAGTTGAATTCCTGGTATATTTATACATAATTGGCCAATAAAACAGATTCTGATTCTACTGTGCAGCTCAACTGGAGCAGTTGGGGGGCATAGTAACAAAGTAAACTATCTATGTGACTATTGAAGTTTAGTTTAGTTTAGTTTAGTTTAGTTTATTTGTTTATTTGAGAAGGGACAATGCATATTAATGAACATGAGGATTTGAGTCCACCATGTAAATATGCCAGATTTAGCCATACAGGCTAATTTTCATCTGTTGTCCCTTGGCAGGTTGATGACATTTTAAAAAAAACAGAGAAAAAATCACAGACAAATAATACAACTTTGCAACAATCAACAGCCAACAAGCAGCCATAGACATATAAAAGCACATCAAAATGGGACAAAGACCCTGACAGCCAACAACCTAACATCCTCAGCACAGGGAAAATCACTCAGCATGTCAACACACAAAACCTGGAACATGGCAACACACAGAATGTAAGAAAACATGCAGATTCCAATTAAAAAGGCATCATGTACCTCAAAACACAGAAATTATATCAACCCCTTAATATGACAGCATAATACACCACGACAGACACTTGACCTCACATGGCATAACCCTTAACATAGATTTAGTTATGAGAGCATGTTTGATTGTCTAGTCACCACTGTTTTATAGATTTGGAGAAAGAGAGAGATGTAATCATCCATATTTCAACAGGTACAGTGTTCCAGGAATGTGCTGCATGATAGGAAAAGGATGATGTGTGGTATTTTACAGTCCCCTCTGATAGCAGCTCTGGTAGATACATTTTTCATAATGAATTCATAGAGCGGTTGATTCCAGTGGTTACCTTGTCTGCATCCAGCTTCTTCCCCGGCTCTTTGATGAGGACGCTCTGGTCGACGGCGCTGATGCCACACAGGGAGTCTGGATGGGCTGACAAATGCAGGAGGTTTTCCTCTCCTGGGGTGGCTGAGGATGGATTAAACTCCAACGACACCTGACACACACACACACCACCTGACCTTAGAGCTATGACCTATAAACCTTTGATACTCTGTTTGGTCACCTCATATCAGCTACATCCAATTTCACCATATCCTGACAAACAAAAGACAATATCTGAATAGGGTTCAAAGAATAAGAATTTTTGAAGGTCAGTGCTAATTTTATTGGATTTCAGGTTCTGATAACTGATCATAAACATCAAACTTTTCTCCACACCTCTTCCTCTCACACTGACCTTGCCACTGAAGCATTTCTCGGTAGAGAAATCAGCGCTGTGGGCGATCACAGTCTCACTGGGAAGGACGGCATATGCAACAACCTGGACCAATGGTGCCATGTCTGGAGACACTGTCAGCTTAAAGGAGATCTCACCTGCAGTTACTGCAAAAGCAAACCGAGTGGTGTGATGAGGCCTCATCTGATGATCTGTTACTTATTCTCATTCACATACATCTGTAGATCAGGAACTTTAAATCTGTAAGCCAAAAAATATTTAGGCATATTTTATTTTGATATAGAATTTTAAAGAGTTTGGCCTGAAAATGAGTTTTGTGCAACTTCCAGAGGATATTGCAGGTGTACTCTGCTTTGACTTTTACAAACATTCCCATCATACACAAACATTTAAAACACTCAAAAGACATTTCTGAATCATAACCTCAGTTCATCATTTAAAAGTGAGACATTAGATAAGTGAAGCACCAATATAATCGTAGATCATTCCCCTGTCTCCGTCCCATCTTTCCTGTGTCTCTCTAATGTGTCAAATAAAGCAAAATGTAAAAGAATAATCTTTCTTAAAAAATTAAATGTCATTTGTCTAGACAATCAAAAAAAAATGAACAGTGGAGTGAACATGTTTCTACAAGGGGCTTTGGGCTTTAATAGAAAGAAATTCAAACTTGACGTCATCTCAAATGGCCCTTTTTCATAACTTTTCATAACCTGGGACATGCACAAACCTGCGAAGTTCAGGGACTGCCTTTTGTTTCCTTGTATGAACCAACCATGAGGGGTATGAAGTGCCTCACCTAACTAGCTGAGTTGAGTTCCCACCAAATACTGTAAAAAATAAATTGCTGAGTCAAACAGTCAGTCACATCAAAACTGTTGTGATGCGTCAGGCTGTTGAAACTATTTTAACCCCATGCTTTTTGACAGACAATCATCCTCTGATGCTTTTACACTTGAGTGTTTTTATCCTGATGAGCTACAGGTGGCTTTTCCTCCTCCTGCTTTCCAGTGAAAAGCAGCCTTCCCTGGACACTGCTGCTGCAGGAGCCACTGTGAGCAGCTCGTTTTACTCTGCGCTTTCTCATGTCCCTCTTGCTTCTCCAAGACAGCGGCAGCGCTCCAATTATCAGTATGTTTGTCAAACAGTGCACACAAAGCATTCACGTTAGATACTATATTCTTCTCAAATACGGACAAAGCCATGTACCTATGTGTTTGTTCAACTTGCAGTTTGCGCTGCTTTGTGTTGTCGCCCTCTAATATTTAAGGAAGTGCTGTCAAGTCACTTGACCAGTCAAGATGACCAGCCCTGCTGGCTCCTCAGATTTTACTGTAGTATCACCGCCACCAGTGACTAAATCAGGTTCCCAGGACTTTATCTGGAACCATGTCATTGCCAATAGAAATGATTCCAGAACCAGCGAAGTAGTCTTCGTAGCACGGCACGCCTCACTAAGTTTTTAGAGTCAAAATGGGCCAAAGGCATTGGTGGATTTGTGGGAGGGAAGAAAGGTGGTGGTAGAACGACGTGACCTTGGGAGCTGACAACAGTTTGTCACTTGTGCTGCCATACGGACTGGGTAGCTGTTTTGTTTACATTCTGCTTGGCTGTACTGTGGATATATTATAGCTAATGTTGGTTTCGCTGTTCTGAATGGCTGGGACTCCTGAAAATTTTGGCATGTCAAGATTATTTTAGCTACTGTTTGCCTGTCGGCTAAATCAGAATCACCATAGGCTTTTATAAGTTTGAATCTATCATCATGATATCTGCCTGCTGTGAGTCATAATAACTTGATAGAAAACGTAAACGGAATGCTTTGGGGACATGCTGGCTAACTAGCGAGGCAGGAGGCGTTCTGCCAGCCAGCCTGCTGCTAACTTGAGCTATATGTAGCGCTTGGCTGTATAAGTGGCTGCTTTTCAAGTCAAAGTTATGTGAAACAGTGCAAAATTTTTGTTTTATTTTTTTACTGGAATGCATTTGTGCAGGTATCCTGCATCCTGTATGCTGGAACATGTGGTATGGACTACCATTTTGTTTAGGCTCATAGTGTTTCAACTCTATTTTTGCAAGATGTTGAACAAAATGTTTTGTGTAAGACCAACAGTTGAGGCTGTGTGCAGTGTTGTTGCTTGAGTGATGGTGAAATGTTTGTCTCTTTGTGGTACTTGCATGGCTAGATTTTCTCTGTATGAAGTGAAATGTTATTGACAGTATTTATGATATCTAACAGTAGAATGTTTTCTGGTAGCCCTGCAACTGGCGGTGCACTTCCTTGTATGAACATGCATGTGACATGTTAAGGAGCGCACGAGTAACTAAGTGTAACTGTTATCATTATATTGTTTACATAATTTATATATTGTATAATTTTTCTAACACCAGTGTTATGATTGAGCATTCTTCTAGATTGCATTTGTTTGATTATTTATACTTTATTTCATTTAGTACAAATAATAGCGCTATTATTTGGAAGTCTCAGGTGGACGTTGCAAGTCTCGTTTTGACTGGTCTTGTGAGAGTAGGAAGCAACGTCAGAAAAGGGCAAGCAGCAAGCATGGATGTAATGTTCCGGGGAAAGGTTTATGCTGGTCTTATTGATATAAATGTTTGTAGGGAGACCTGTAGACTTCAAGGTTATTCCCTTTCGTAGCATGCAGCCAACGAGGTACTATTTTGTCTTTCAATGTTTTACTTGGGGAAAATATTATTCCACATGCTGTTCATGCTGTTGTTTTATGTTAGGCTAACATGATCTATATTTCTTGTCAATGCTGTGTTTAGTTTTCATGGTGGACATGAAGAGAAGTCTTCAAATAAACCAGTAGCAAGAAATCCGCTTGTGTCTGCCTGTGCTTCCTGGGAATTACACTAGGACTGCCCTAAAAACCACTGTGTAAATCAAACCCTGCTTGGATTGTCTTCTGTTATTGTTTGCATAACACCCCATGCAATAGCTGTACTGTGTGGTAAAGATGTCAGTTAAAAAATGTTTGCCCCAGCGCAAATGCCAAACTCTGCCTATGGCCAAAGGTATTCACCCACCTGGATCACTTTGCACCAAAACCTTTTGGTGTCCCAGCTTGACAATGGCACCTCTCGATAAGACCTAAAGAGACAGATAGGTCAGAGAACAAATAATAATAAAAAAAAAAAACTGTCTCAGCTTTACCAATCTGTCGCTGTGTGTTCTATGAACATGCTGTCGCTGACAGGAAATAGTTCCATAAAGAAATCTGGTTAAATCAAATGTATTGCACTGATGACATTTTATTTTTAAATGTAGGCATGTAGACGCTAATTTAAGTCAATTTTTCTATGACTGCAAACTGTCACTATTACTTTAGCTGTTGCTACTCTCATGCTATCGCTCATGACAATGTATGATGAAGTGTTAGCATGGAGAGCTGGAGACAACGATCCACTGGGGACATGTGGGTGATACTGGTGTCTATCAGTGTTGGGGCTAGTTACTCAAAAAAGTAATACAGTACATATTATATATTACTCTCAAAAATAGTAATGCCTTACTTTACTTTATTACTCCCTGGAGAAAGTAACTAGTTATATTACTAGTTACATTTTTCTTATTTACTCTATAATTGCCTGGGATGCATAAGATGGAGGGAGAACAGACAAAGGAGGAGTGTTCTTTAGAGTGTTCATTACGCCAACAACAGACTGGCCTTGCCAATACTGGTATAGCTATGCATGCAACAAGTGTACTTGTGCAATCAAGTACTAACAAATATTACGTACGAGGCAACAAGCTTATTTATTTTGGATTTTGGTGTTGGTGGAAGTACCTTATTTTCAAATGAATGTTGTGTGTGTTGTGTGTGATGAATGATATGTATGACTGGTAAATGTAATGCAAGTAACGCAAGTAACTAGCTCGGGAAAACTGTAATAATATTACCATTTTCAGACGAGTAATGCCTTACACTACTAGTTACTGAAAAAAGTAATATTATTACAGTAACGCGTTACAATGTAACGCGTTACACCCAACACTGATGACCAGTAGATCAAAGGCATGTCCGGGCATGTACATGTCCACACAGATAACAGCTTATAAGGAAAAATTAGTCACAAGCATGATCAAGCATGATCTACTTGAAGGGCTGTGCGAATCAGAAGCTTTCAGACTTGACCTGGTAGAAGTTACATTTTGATATCTGGTGCGGTTTGTCGGAAATCGCAATTTAAAAACACCCATCATGTCATTTTTTGACAACAACTTCAGAGCTCAGTTTAACATGGCAGTCTATGGGAGTTTTGGTCAGCACTGTCTGCACACAGAGGCCGTTGATTCAAAATCCATGAGTGCTATCGCAATGAGAGCAACACTGGGTGACAGAGGACACATTTCTCTACGTTTTGATCTATAAATTGTCCATGAAGGTTGTAAAGTGTGGGAATTACAAGAGGTTGAAAGAGTTTTTGGGGGAAATTTCTCAGGGATGACTCAGCTAGAGTGTGGGTGATGTCACCCACTCTAGCCGTGAACATTCCGCGCAATACACACTCATTATAAAAGTCTGAAACGGTTGAAAAACAGCATAAAACGTAAATTGTGATATCTCCAAAAC
>OMLF01013348.1:25838-48927 GCA_900302615.1 Holocentrus rufus | reverse complement strand
GTATGACTGGCAAATGTAACGCAAGTAACGCAAGTAACTAGCTCGGGAAAACTGTAATAATATTACCATTTTCAGACGAGTAATGCCTTACACTACTAGTTACTGAAAAAAGTAATATTATTACAGTAACGCGTTACTTTGTAACGCGTTACACCCAACACTGGTGTTCACATGTCATAACTCTCTGTGATGTGTGATGTGCATATGTTTACATTCATCTGTAACAGAAATGCTGGCACAAACCATCTCCAGTGTCGCCTCTCAAAAGGTGTGGGTTTGAATATTCACTAAATAAAGTAACAGTTCACAGCACATCAGCAGATTCACACAGCAAATAAACAAAATCTTCTATTCAGAAAAGATGTATTATATGATTTAAATTGACTGCCCTCAAAAACTGACTCAGTACAACATCTGTAATGCACCAGGGTGCAATTCTGCTGCATATCATAGAATATCATGCAGTCTGTGCATGGGCAAGAAACCCTCATAATGTGTGTTGCATCAACACAATGAAGCTTATTGTGGAAATTGACAGTTGATTTCATATGAACGCACAGCAAGGTCAAGGCTAACCTTTAATAAACATGAATAGTAGAAGAGAAAATATAGATCTATATATTAAACCAGATTTGCTGTTATGGCTTTGAACAGTTCAGTTAGTTCAGTATTTTTGAATATGACAATATGAATATCTCTCTCCCCAAAGCTACAATCCACAGATTCAAAACTTAAATATTTGATGTAATCAAGCATTTTTTTGTTTTTTTCCCAAGAGCCCTGTTTTGACAATTTAAAGGATTAGAGGCTGGCATTGTTGACTTAGAGTTAGTTTTGTCTTTGCTTTTTCAGTCAAATGAGCTTTATTTCATTGTCACACTAAGAAAACAGAGTCAGAAAAAATATCTATATCATTGCCTACTGCCATAACTTTCAGAATCTCTGTGTCATATTCATTATCACTGGATCATTTTGGATATCTTGTTTCAAACCCTTTCTTATCTTTTTAGAAGCAAATGAAGTATAAATTGTTGAAGCTTACAGGAATGACATTGTATCTGCTCTTTGGCATTAAAGGGTGTTAACATAAAAAAAAAAAAAAAACATCTTGAAACTGTATACTTAGTTACATTTAAAATAGTACTGAGAGACCTTGTTTGGTGGCATTTTTGGTGCTTTGTGGTGTTTGACTTTATTTATCTTCTTTTCTCATTGCTCTTTTGCTTACTACAGTCTTGAAATACAAGAGCCCAAAAGGTTTTCCTGCAAAAGTGCATTTAAATCATATTAAAATTAATCAAATATCTGTAATGTTATTAGATATGGGCCACATGACTTAGAGCAGCTGTGGTAGCTAGAGCTAGCAGATAAAAATATTTTATTTTAGCTGAGGTAATTCATGTTTCATAATCTTCTAAAATGTTTGGTTTTGGCCCTGTGTAATACGTCAGCTCCATTTATAATTTTGCAGTAGTAAGGACCATCACATTTTCCATCAAGGCAATGGAAGACTAACTAGTCAAAACTTGCTTATAGAGTTAGAGCTATATGGACCCAAAAAAGGGCTGGAGTTGGCAGGAAGCTGGTATAAGAGCTCCACTCAAGCTAAATTATCATCAAAGGTTATACGGATAATTCTGTTCATCGTAGGAAGGCATGAATATTCATCGCTCAGTTGATAAAACAGCACTTTCCAGCCTCTTTAATTGGGCCAGAGGAACTGTCTAGACTTCCCAGTAATCAAAGAGATTCTTTAAAATGTCTCCTCTTCTTCCGTAGACAGACTGTTATCAAAGTGCCCATCTGCCTCCGTCACATTTATACAGTTCCTGAAAATATTTCATTCCTGGGCTTGTTGTCTCAGTGCTTTTTATTGTGCAGCGGGAAAGGTTGAAACAGCGAATGGATTTTTAATGTTAGGGTTTTTCTTTTTCTTGTCAAAAGATAATGTTATTACTTGCAGAGGCCTCAAGAGACCTTTGACAGTCTCGTCTCTGACATCTGTTATAGTTCTTCTCAGGGGCAACCTGAAATGAGGTCTCCAAATTTTTGTGTGTAGTGGGGCTGAGTAAAACCGACTTTACTGTAGCACTGTCAAGGTTGGCTTCACAATTTGCCTTTTTATTCACATAGCTTTTTAAATGGATACTGTCCTGTTCAAGATGTGAAGCACGGGCACTGCCCCACTCAGATGACTTAATTATCAAACAAATAGCAATATTCTGATAGCTCCTGCCATGATCGACAATCATAATTTGGATGCTCTACTGTTCCCTTTTCACTGTGATTACACTGTCACCGGGCTGATGCTTAATATCTCCCAATGAAAAGCAGTTTTCCTCCTCCACCATGGTCTATTATCAGTGTAAAAATGGGGGTACATCTGTACATCTGTGCTTTTTCAAAAGCCTAATGCTCACCTGATCGCTGTGCGAGTTCCAGATGAATGAGCGATACATCAGGATAAGAATCAGTGCACTGGGGAAAAAAAGGAGAACATTCAATCACATGCTTTGGATGCAACAAAGAAGAATTTAATGCTGTGCCAGTCGATTTTTATGTAAAAATCCACCATTTTATTAGCCTGAATCAGAAAGAGGAGCTGCATCAGAAAAAATTGTTCCATCCTCACTGCAGATTTACCCCATTTGTCCAGATAAAATTGTGGTCTTGGTATATGTCCGTCCATGCAGAGAAAGTAACAATTTAAAGGACTACTCTAATGTTTTTGGCAAAATACTCTTTTTCCGACTTGCACAGACTGATACAAGATGTTCGATACCATTTTCACCTCTGTACGTCCACTGGTTCACTTCCTATGGGTAGCATTTTGTGTTAGCTTAGCATAAAGACTTTAAGTCTACAGGAGTCATTAGCCTAGCTCCGTCAAACTGAAAAAATAAACTGGAATGTCCTGGAATTTTATTTCATTTTAGGAGAATTTAGGTGGTTGGAACTATAACCTATTACATAGTTTTTTTTTGTTTAATTCCAAGACATGTATTTCATTTAAGGGTGTTTTATACATGATACACTGTGTAAATAAGACAGCTTCAGAGTTGCTTTAAGGTTTATCTTTATACTTTGCTAGGCTAATGACTCCTGTAGACTTGAAGTCTTTATGCTAAGCTAACATGAAATGCACTTATAGGAACTGAACCAGTGGACGTACAGAGGTGAAAATGGCATCAAGCATCTTGTCTCAGTCTGGGTAAGTCAGAAAAGGGTATTTTTCCCCAAAACATTGGACAATTCCCTCAAAAATGCAAGTGGAACTGAAAATGCAAATTATAAACAGCATTGAGCAGTGCTCTGTCCAGAGAAAGCTGGACTCACCAACACTGGCCTACATCTTTTTCCTCTCTTGTCCCTTTGGTGTCCATCGTTATAAAGCAGCACAAAAACATGCGGGTTGGTAAACATGAGTGCACTGTGCGGTTTACTGATGTCATCTCACAGGATTTCTGGGTATTTTTAATCAGTTCTCTCTCTGCTGTTTGTAACTACCACCATACAAAATTAGTGCAGCTTTAATTCATAAACTGAAAAAAGGTATTTCAAATACGTGTAACACAGAGACAGAAAGAGATTACATGAACAGCAATATTTCCATTATGCTATTGTCAACAAACTGATCATGCATTACAGCAAGTCAATACCTTTGATTTGACATTCACTCTTTCTTTTATTGTGTGTGAATTTTTCTTTCTTATTTTTTCATTGTGCCCTATTCAGCTACCCTCTACCCTCTGTAGTCTTTCCCAATTCGACAGGATTCTATTACCCAGAGAGCATTGTGAAGTGACGTCAATGGTGCTTTTTAGTTGCACATAACGAATGACGGAGGTGAACCCAAAGATAGAGTTGTTAAGTCCTCTCCCTGTGGAACTGCACGTGTTTGAATCCTGTCAGAGCTTTCTCCCCTTTCCGAATCTCCCCTTTGGCCTCTTTACTAAATAAATAAAAACAAAGATGGATGGAACGCCAACTGTTTTTTTCTGGCAGTGGAGAAAAGAATGATGCAGGAATGTAAGTTAGAAGACAAAAACAAGAAACCTTTATGCTTAAAAATGTGTGGTAGCTCATGATTGGAGAGAGTGTTTGCAAAGGGTTTTTTTGTTTGGATTAAGTGTTTGGTGTGACATGAATGGACTGGTGGTGGCCAACACAGCTGATGTGGTCTTTTTGGCTCATCCAGTGCAGATTTACAGTGGCCTTTGTAAATGCATACGTGTGGTGCGTGACTCTCGGCTTTGCACTTGCCTTTCTATCATCTCTTCCTTGGCATTCACGGCAGTCTGAGTCAGGATCAGTTCAAGAGAGCAAAACAACACGAGGGAAAAAGGAGAGCGAGGAAACCTGACAAGACGAAGGATAATGCAAAGTGTGACTGACCTCTTCCACTGATGGTCTGTTCACAATGACTTACCATCTAACCTTGATTGAAGAAAATGACGCACTGCAAATAACCGCGCAGAACCATATTGCCATCTCTATGAAAGATTTGGTGCCCGCTCTCTGCACTTAGACACAATATGGGATGCTCAGAAATTGATTTGCTGTTAGTGGGTTTCTGCAAGAGGTCAATTTTGTGTGCTTTAGCCATTTTCCCTTAAAATAGTTTTTACTCTTTCGCTGATGGAAAATCCATCTGTGAACATGAATTAAGGGTGGTGACAACACTCAAAAAAGTAAAAAGTACAACATATATTGAACAGTTAGTCTAATATTGTCACAAGAGAACATCTTTAAAAAAAAAGAAAAGAAAAAAGAAAAAAGGTCAGCCTCTCCGGCGCTTTATTCTCCCCAGCCTCTTAAACTGAGGGAAGAGAAATGGAAAGCCATTAAATAGAAAGAGCCATCCCTACTTAAAGAGCGCTGTTATAGTTTCTGAAATCTTTTACATGAGATGGAGCAGGTCTGAGTGTAGCCGAGGGGTTGGAACATCGCACAGGACATGTTGGATGAATGCCAAACCTCCGGTAATGTAAAAGTCAAGTGTTCAAGTGTGGGCAGCTTCATGCGTACGACTTTGATACCTATGTATGGCCAGGCTATCACAATAATCACTCATTGCAATGGATTTGCAATGTTCACTGTCCTAAAAAGTATCAGTTATATTGGGAAGCTGGTGAAGTGGCAATGCCATTCAAATATTCAATAGCAATGTTTGAATACATTCAAACTGTCGCAGTTAAAAAAAATAAATGTAAAAAACCTCTCTAAATTGCAGATTCTGCTGCCACAATTCATCTTCTTTTCACAAGCAAAATTGTAACATCTTATGACATGTGAATTGCAGGAAGTGTCTTTTTTTTTTTTTCATCATGTGTCTTTCCATTTAATTTGGTGATTGCATATCTCTGCTGAGTCCATCTGTGCAGGAAAAAAATGTATATGCAGTATATAAAGCATGCCCTTAAGATGAATAAATAAAAAGCCTTAAAGAAGCTATAAAGCCTGCACACGTAATAAGTTAATATGTGGAGCCAGAGCAGCCTCACTGAGACATGGTGTGGAGAGCCCTAAGTGCTGACCAATACTAATCCTTTAAAAAGTCTATAACATCCCTCCAGTCTGCATGCTGATGACGGTGGAGCCCATCAGCTCTCCATATCTTTGTCGGTTGTTTCATGCTAACAGGAACACCTTGCATCACAAACACTGTCAGCAGAAAGTCCCTTCACAGCTCGTCCCCTGAGGGTTTTCCCCAAAGTAAAACTTGAATATATCCATCATGTCTTATCAAAAGACTCACCTCAGTGCATCTTTACTTCACAAAACAATAAACCAAATAAATAAATGCAATCCATTCAGCATATTAAAGTGAATGAAATACATTGGAAACTTGTTAAATAATAAAAAAGTATCTATTGCATGCACTCAAAATAATCAATATTATATACTGTATATATTGCCATGATATATTCCCAAACTAGTACAGCAGGGCTACTTACTACAGTAATTGCTGAGCACTTTGCAGGCATTACCTGGAACTACAATAATACATTATGTAACAATGTATTGTAGTAATAATATTGATAGGGATAGGGAACAGTTGTTACAGCTCTCTTTCCAGGAAGGCATCGCATTATTGCTCATAATGTGACAAGAATCCTGTAAAACATCGCAGCATTTGCTTTAGGTTACAGTTGTGGGTGGCGGCACATAAAAGAGATAACTAACAAGAAGCGCCTGATAATCACCCTATAATTACCCCACCCCCACCCACAGTCCCAACTGAACACCATTTGACCCTATATATCACCCAACAGTGCTTCAAAACAGCACCCACTCAGATGCCTACACCATCAGATGAGTTATGCACACTAAATATAGAGGGCACTAATGGTATGCAAATTTGTATGCAAAGGGAACTACAAACCACCAGTGGCTGCATCAACAACATATTAAATCATTACAAAATGATACAGCAGAGACAGGAGTATTAAGGTTCTTAACTAACTGATGCCATTACATAGTGTCACTGCCACAAATTTCAGTTGAAAGGAATAAGAAACCACAATTTTTTAAATATACAAATTGAGTGATTCTTTGTTATCTATTGCCTTGGTTGCTCTGTTGATCTGCGAATAAGTGTGACCCTCACAATGAATATTCAAAAATATGCCTGGAACAAAATCATATGTTTATCAGTAAGAGCGTTTTTTTTTTTTTTTTTTCATATGTGAGTCCAACACATATGTGTTGACACCTCTAGTCAGGGAGTCTTTTAGCAGCTTTAATCCTCCAAACAGCTTTTCTGTTCGTAACAGTTTTGTGGTCTACTGGAGACTTGCTGGTTGTGATTTTTAACAGAAAAATAATTAATGTACTGCATGTGTTTATGTGTTCCAGTGAATGGAATAGATCTCTAGAAAATAACAAGCAATGCACAAATACTTGTTTTAGCATGAAAAAAGGGACAAATCCACTGAAATACTTGCCTCACTGTCCAGGGGTATTTTTTGGTTATTGATCTGCCTGTGTGTGTGTTTGTGTGTGTGTGTGTGTCTTTGTGTGTGTGTCTGTGTGTGTGTGTGTGTTTTCACCGTGTGCTTGGCTGTTGCACAGTGTCCAGCAAGTCAAGGTCAATAACCCAGGTCAATACTGTAATCTCGGTCAGCAGGCAGCCCTGAAGTCGGGCAGCGTGTGTGTGTGTGTGTGTGTGTGTGTGTGTGTGTGTGTGTGTACGTGTGTGTTTAGTCCACATCATTCTAGAGAGGATGCTTGATTATGGGTGTGTTGACCAGGTGCTGACTAGTTTATATGCTTTCGAGTTGATTCATCAAGTTTGGAATGGAACGGGTGATGCAGCACATGAGGTGAAGCAGGTCAGATGGGAACACCTGATTGATTTTCCCATTTGCCTTGTGTCTGGATAATGGCTGTTTGAATGGTGGACAGTGGGGGTACAATGAGAAGATGCAGGACAGGTTGACCTGTTGCGTAGTGATGTGACCTGTTCCGGCACGCCGCCCGCTCCCCCCCGATGTGACGAAATGTAGCTCCAAAGTGATGCATTTTATAATACGTGAACAGTTTTTATGATGATGGCGCCACAGCAGCCGTCTACATTGTAAAACTTTGTTATTTGTTACAGCCCAGCTCTACTGCAGCCATCTGGTGTCAGCCGTCGCCGTCGGTCACTAGAGTGAACGCTCCGTTTAAAATCAGTTGACCCGCGTCCAACCACAGCATCATTTAGCATCAAGATTTGCCTAGATCCAGTTCCCAATGTCTGATGACAGTGTTCATTTTCTTATTTGACTGGCAAATTAAATGATAAACGAGGCACAATTATGATGATATTAGTACTAGATAGATATAGCACTAAAGTAGTGCTATATCTAGACCATAGAGATTCTGCACATAAGTAGTATGCGTTTATCAGAAACAAATAAAAGAAAAAAAACTTACTTACACACTTACTGCACAAATAACTGGAAAAAAAGCACTGCTAAACAACAATTTATAAAATTTTCCTTCAGCTAAGGCTGATTCTTCATTCCAAATGAAGCTATGTTGTGCTGGGCACGTCTGTAGCTGGTGTGCATTTGAGTTGATGTGAGGCTGATGGCAGCACCTCCTTTTAACTTAGAGGTGTGTAGTTAATCTAATTTTTTTTCCCCTATTGACTAAGCATTGAAGCTCAGTCCGGTTGCCATGTTGCTGCTTGCAGCTACAATTACATTTTATAGCTCCTGTGAGCTGCCTCCTATCAACAGTATTTAATTTTTCCCCTTCCTGCTGCTTTCAATGCATACCTGTCCCCGATATATATAAAATACCAAGTCTCAATACTAAGGGTGCCACAAAACGTGAAGAATTACAGTTTTGCTGCAATGTTCACCCAAGTGTTATCCCTGGCGATTCTAATCCCTCGCAACTGTTTATCAGAGAATGCAAATGCAGAGAGCTGACCTCCTTTGCAAGGCCAAGGGTGGCTTGACGAGATCGGCTGCATCCTCGCTGAGCACCCCCTCCCACCTCACAAATGTCCACACACACACACACACACACACATACACACCAGACAGAAAGTTGTGTATCCTCCTCCACACGTAGCTACTTAAGTGCGACCCTGGGGACACCAGGGCCCTTCACTCCAGATGGCCAAGGCCTCCTCCAGCCCTGCCTGACAGCATATCACAATTCACAACAGTTAGTGAGGATTCGAGCACCCTGGAGAAACCAACCTTGGCCCGACAAGCTCTCTGTAATAGATACACAAAAACGAATACACAAGTGAATTTATATGAATATTCTTATCAGGCTGTATCCTGGAGCGTATTCCCAGTAGTGCGACAGAGGTTAGATTATTGTAGTGGTATTGGTAAGGAATTTAAAAAATTAATTATCTAAAGTAATTAACAGCTATTTGGTACTTGTCTGTTATTATTTTATCAGTAATAAAAAAAAGCTTATTTATGCACTTTATTAGTTACTATTGTGTGAGCCTATAAGATCAATATTGATTTCATTATTTGCAGTATGCTAACAGCATCTGTCGGTCTTAAACATTAATGTGAAGTTTAGGGTTTTTTTTGTATTTTATGGTTTAGATTTTTATTTTAGCTTTTCATTGCTCAAAAAAAATCAACATGCACAGATCATTACTCAGAGCCAGGCTTCCTAATTGCTGCACAAAAACTAGACTGTAAATTGTCAAAAACGAAAATTGAAATTTAATTGTTTCCATTATCAGTAGGTGTTGCATTAATGCACATTGTACCAAATGTTTCATAATGACTTGCAACTTCAACAGTTTTTATTATGAGGGACCAGTAGATCAAGAGAAGTTTTATTGTTGCTGTTTTTTTCTCTCAGGAGACGTTGAGCTCTTATCACATCGGAGCACAGTCAGTAGAGTTAGAGCAACAACAGAAAGGCAGCGAAGTCCAGCAGCCCCCCCTGACCTTTTATGGAGGAATTTAGTGTCCATAATTTCAAGAGGATTGAAGGACACGTTCAAACATCATGCAGAAGTGATGAAATCTTGCAGCGAAATCAGCACATAGAGGCAAAGTATATTGGCAAGATAAACAGGGAGGTGTGATAGCACACCTGATATCATTAATCTTCTCAAGAAAAAACGGTGCAAAACTTCTCACGGTCAGCAGAAGTTTAATGTATCACACACCACTGAGGACTACAGTATGACTGAGTCTGGGTGTCATGATCGTACTGTACTGGAAGCTCTTTGGTGAACCCCGCCCCTGTTTCTCAAGAAAATACTGTAATAAGTACGTTTGGTCTGGTTAGCCTGTCCCAGCCAGGCACTGAGGTGCTAACACAGACCTTTGGATCCACCCTGGTGTGCCTGGTGTTTTTGTTGCTGTTCACGAGACATACAATTTACATACAGTTACCTATGATATACAGATCAACAAAAATGGAATCCTCTGTTGAGATTCTGACACTATGATTTATTTACCATCTTAACTTTGATCTCAACCATCTGTAGTGATTGCAAATTGAAAGCTCCATCATCAGGAAAAAAACAACAACAACAACAAAAGAACAGAACGAGCCAAGCCGAGTCGCGGAAGAAAACACAATGCCACGTCATCTTCCCCACCCTGCAGTTTATCATTGTTCAGCTGGTGGTGTCATCTTCCCTGGCAGCCGGCCGACACTGTTCTTTCTCCCCGGCGAGAGAAAGGGAGACGTGTTATTAGGAGGTTGGTCCGGAATACGCTGTCAGCGCGCACGCCAAGATGGCGAGGGACGCTGTCCTTTCAGGGCGTCTTCGCGGCCCTTTAGCCTACTTGTTTTGACGTGCGGCGAGTCGGCCAATTGATCACGGAGGCTTGAACCGAAGCCCAGAAGTAAAATGCAGAGCGTGTGGTTTCTGAGTTGATAGATGGTAGCGAGAGGGAGGGAGCTGATGCATGGGGCAGCAGTGTTAATAAGTCTCATTATAGGGTGTGATGTGATTGCCTGGCACATTAATGAAATACATCTTTAACTCCTAATGTTTGCAACTGACAAGTCGATGTAATGTGCTGATCCCCCCCTGGGCGAGTTGGACTGCAGTGCTAGATGACCTCTTTTTCTGGGTCTGCAGGTCCTGAAAAAGTCTTCAGGTGTCTTAAATCATATTACCCATTGAATCGAGTCACACAGGCCTGTATCCTGATTGGCTGACAGTTTTGATCATTTTCAGGTTTGTTTCAGTTGCAGAATTGTTTTTGCGGTATTCCCTTTTCGAGTTGAGTTTGGCTTGTCAAAGTCAGAGGTTGTTACATAACAAGTACCCTTGGAAACATTCAGGAAGCCATTGTCCCTGAGAGAAAGCGTCAAGCGACAGTAGTGTTTCCTTCACTTCTATGTATGGTTGGGTGTAGGATGATGAGGTAGTGTCTGTTGGCGTAGTTAATAGTGGGAGCAGAGCATCAGCACCCTCGCCCACCCACTCCCGGAAACTGGAAGCTGCCGACAGCCTCTTAGCAGACTTCAATTGGTGCTGAAGACGCTGTTTCCACGTGGAAGGCAGCGGTCCCTCCTCCCTTTCTCTCTCTTAACCTCGCGCACGCAGTCTTTCTCTCTCTCTCTCTCTCTCTCTCTCCTCCCCCTTGCTTTGTGGTTGAGAGAGACCTGCCTCTGCTGTGCAGACGCTCTCCCTCCCTCAGCATCCTTGTCTCCTTTTTTTTATTTTCCCCCTCCCTCCCTCTCTTTTTTTTTTGCTTTCATCTGTGCGCTACAGTACGCCGATAAGGAGCAGTCAGTCCAAATGGGCAGAAGCTAGAGCCGTTTGGGCTGTCACTGCAGACCAGAGACCATCATTATTTCACCTGTCGCTATGTTTGCCTCTATTTGGTATGCCAAGAAGCTAGGGAGACGACTTGTACAGAACAGCAGGAGAGCCAAAATGCTGAAAGACAAGGTAGGTGCACCACTGTGTGTGGTTTTGCTGTTTGACTTTGGGGCAACAAAACAGGCAGAGAGTACAATTTAAAGACAGATCTTGTGGAGAGGAGGCACAGCTTTTTGTTCTGAACACCAACACAGCCTTTGTTAGTTTAATCTTCTAGCAAGGTCTTGCTTTTTGTTGTCAGAAAATACATTCAAAGGGTAAGCTTGTGCAGCTCATGATCACCTGTTGATTAATGGACTCCTGTTCCTGTTTCATTCGAGACAGGACTTGGGAGGGTGAGGGCGTGCATTCAAACGTGGGAATTAGTTGACTTAACTCAATTGCGTCCTGCCTGCCTCATTTGAGAGGGGGAGAATGAGTGGAGAGGGACCCTGCCTGCTCGAAAAGCCGAATCTGGTGTTTTGACCCTGGCACCGAGCCGCCTACGCACAGGGGAACTCAGAAGCCCCCTCCGTCTCTCTCATTAAACGACAGCAGATCTCTCTTATCTCAGTCATCCTGTCCCCGAGTACCAATTCTCTCCCCCTACATCTTTTAAGTCATCTGCCTCCAGCACAGCCAAGTTTTGACACTGCAGACACTGCTCGCACAAGCAGATTTTCCCTCCGGAGTCATCTGATAGATCAGCCCGGGCAGGAATTCACTACGCTGACAGGACAGGCTTTTTATGTTGCCGATGGATACTCATTTATTACAGTATTACTTTTGTACTCATCCTCAAAACGAGTGAGATGTATCTTGCCTCGGGGTTACACTTACTAATGTGGCTGATTGCACTGAAAAATGGATGCATTTAATCAGTTTTTAACCTGGGAAAGTTGATTGGGCATCCTGCTGTTTTGCAGCAATACCCTGCTTTATATTCACACAGTTTTCTGCTGTCAGCCTGTGGGAGCTGCCCAGTACAGCCACAGTCTTCTGCTGCTGCTTTGCCATGAAGGGGCCAAGGGCATGAAGTTTCCACCTGCATCCTGTTCAGTGTTTCTCTTGGTTTGTTGAGCCAGTTTATGCTGCTGTTGTTCATATGGACCATCAGTGTTATCAGACCGAAGACTTTCGCACCAGGAAGTCCAGGGGATTTTGGTTGATGAATTTACTGTTTTGTGATGTAGATGCCTTAGCCAGCATGGCTGACAACAACATCGCTCTGTAAGAAACTGTCCCTATCCATCAGTCTCTTTTCCTTCTCATTCTCATTCTGGCAACAGTTGTGTGAAGGTTATTTCTTTTTTTCTTTCTTTTTAATTTGGTCCAAAAAGCACATGACCACGGGCAAATCGTGTTTATTTGGCCTGAAGATGAATGTGACATCACTGAAGAATTTCCGATCTCTCAACCGGAAGCCTCAAGTTTCTATGACACAACGCCTCTGCCCTTTTTCATCATCGCCGGTCACACCTACAACTTTCTACGTCAGCGGCATCGGTGGTTCTGATGGCGCTCTGGTTTCATAGCATGTGGCCCCCTGCAGTGTGTACTGTACGCACCAAGGCCACACTCATTTAAACACAAAGCAACATGCTGCTTAGCAACAAACATTTATGTGTGTGTGTATGTATGTGTGTGTGTGTGTGTGTGTGTGTGGGTGGGTGGATAGAGTGCTGAAGTACAGTGCTTGTGTTTTACACAGATGCCCTGGTGGTTCAGTAATGGTTGTAATACATTGTATATAATCATATAGCTCTACTATATACAGTACTAATGGACGCACTTTAGCGTGCGCACACACAGATGCAAACACTGCTAATGATTTGCCTGGGGCGGCGGGGGGGCACAACTTTAAAAGATTGGCGGTACAAAGAATACATCAACACTTGAAGACAACATGTGGGTAAAAGAGAAAAAAAAATGTAGGCTACAGTTTGCACACTGAATTAAAAATTGTTCCCAAAGCTTAATGTCATATCAGAGTGTTTTGATCCCATGAGGATCTTGATAAATGAGCAAAATGACATTGAAAACTTCGCATAAAAAAATAAAATGGCAAGACATGAGAACATTATATTCCCCCTTGTCAGTCTGTGCCCTGAGAGAGCGTATGCTGCCAGACCAGCCCGCTGCAGCTGACCTCTCCAAGCTGTGAAGTGCATTTACATGTAAATGTCTTCAGCCGCGACCTCACCATCGCTTTGTTTTGTTTTTTTTCTCTGTTTGAAACAGCACTGCAGCATGTAAACTCAACGAGGAGCGACGTTTTAGATGAATTATATCCTTGTGCGATTTGATCAATACAGTAATATCCTGCAAAATGAATTTCTAAAAGCAGCAGGGACGCTGCCTCAGCCGCGAGGAAATTATCGGACGGAGTCCAGTCGTGTGCCGTATCGGAGAGCGCGAGGATTTGTACGCGCACAAGAATGTATGTGGGCGTGCACAGGAATAGGAAGGTATGTGCGTCCCCAATACCAGTCTGAGCCAGTCTGTATGACAGTCCTAGTAAATGACCTGTTGCTTGGACTGTGGCAGCACAAGGTGATGGAGGCATGGTGTGTGTGTGTGTGTGTGTGTGTGTGTGTGTGTGTATCCAGCCATGCGTGAATTGCCTCGGTCTCAGCACAGTTGGGAAGCAACTAATTGGAGCTCTGTGTCGCTTGTGATATTTTAAAACAACAGATTTCTTTTTTTTTTTTTCCCTAATGGCAGGCCCAAGGGTTTCACGTTGGATATCCATCCTGAACTGCCTATACATGTTTGAAAGTTTCTGAGATGTCGGCTTCTTGCTATATCAAAATAATCGATTTCTTCTCTTTGCAAGGACTTCCAGAGAACTGTTGAGTAAATGTGCCCTGTGCATTCAAACAGTTAGACAGGTTATTGTTCAATACCTCGGGAAGAGACCCTTAGTTGCAGATAATAATATTGATCTGAAGCCCTGCAGCTGAATCTCAGGTTCAACCTGTTTAATGAGGCAGAGGATAAAGCCAAAGCAAATGAGCGCTCACAAGGTTATCTTCAGCATCACAACCACAGTAGATGTTGCTGCTTAGTCCTCAACTATATCAGGAATATTCCCCTGTACCATCTTTCCCCAAGTTATTTCCCCCACCTTCCTCAACATTTGGTTTAGATTAAAATAGATGCCTCACCTGTAGCAGAACAAGTCCGTGCAGCAGTGCTTTGAAATCAAATTGGAAAAGAACTCTTTTCAATTATTAGATCTGCGCAATCCTCGCCGCATCTAAATTTACCCATGTGTAAAATCCTCCCAGAAATGGCCCATTTAATTTCCCGTTTCTATAAATGATTTAAAGAGGCATATTTTCCACTCGGGAGAATTATTGTTCTGTTGTTTTTTGTTTTTTTGTTTTTTTCCTGCAGTGAGCAGCGCCTGCAGAAAGTTATTCATTTTAAATCTTCTCTCTTTGTTTTATGCATCATATTTGTCTTGTAAATGATTTCAGCAGGAATTAAATAATTGGCTTTTAACTTCGAGTCACTAGTAAACGTAGGGTACATATTCTGGCCCACAGGATTGCTGTTATTTTGTCAGTTTGGACCCATAATTTCCATCTTTTGTCATATACATGCTACCAGTCCTGTAAAAGCTCCCAGAGAGGCTGAATTAAAAACTGCTTCATAGCAATTTAGCACAAATACGCTGTAGTGCAAACCAATTATGATTTCAACAGGGTAACACAATGGCGATGAATGGGAATTACAGGACTCTGTCTAAAATTGGCCAACAGATATCAGGTTACATCATGGTCAGTGTGATGAGCAAACCGGTGCTACTGAGGTAAGGCATGAGTCACCAGTTCATGTGAGGCAGGGGGAAGAGTTTTGTATGACATGTAAGGTTTTTGATGAGGTTAAATAATGTTGGCTATTTTTGTATCCTGTTTAAAATCTTATTACCCCATCATATGTCACCAGAATCAGATTTTATTAAAAGCTGTTTCCTAAGGATAAAAACTTGGGGGAGTGGATGAAGAATGAATATAAATAGCCTAAGTCTAGCCAAATTACATGACTGCGAGTAATTTAATTATTTGATGTCCGCAGCCTAAAATGCCAGGCTTCCTGTAATAAGCTATCTAGAATTAGGACTGTTGTAGATGTTAGGCTGTAGGACAGATAAATGATCCTCTGGTGTTTTGATTATTACTATGCTCCCTTTTCAAATGATCTCATAGCAAAGCTCACATGCAGTAGGTCAGATATTGTCATTCACTCTTAATGGATGATAATATGCAAATATCATTCAGTTATGTGAACACTGACATCAGCTGTCCTGAAATATCATATAATATTGATAATACCCTGCAGTAAAATTTAATTTGTACATGGGGTTTTAAATTCACTTTTCCTCCTTGTATTCATCCATTCTGACTGTGGTTTGAACAACTTGTATTCCTGTGGCTTTTGATATTTGACAGTAGTTATTTCCTTTTGTGTGCTATTATCAGATAGAAGAAGAAAAAAAATTGTCTCTTTATCGTGACATAAACAGCAGTCCAGTTGCTGCACTGCTCTGTCAACATATGACAGGCCAGTCTCCGGAGGGCCAAGCCTTGTTTATTTCTCCCCATATTGTGTGAGCGCTCTCTCTCTCTCTCTCTCTCTCTCTCTCTCCCGGTCACAAGGGCCATCGAGGTCTACCTGGCTCTCCACTTCAAAAGGCAGCCAGCCCTCCAAACATCCCAAATTAAGCCGTCTCCACAGCTGTCCTCCGTAAATTCTGCTTTATTTCAAAAGACTCAGCGAGGGCCGGAGCAACCCTAACAGCTGTTGAATTGCCGCCTGCTGTTGGACATATTGTAATCACAAATTGAACCCACATGAACGACCCAACAAAACAGTATATAAACATGACTGAAAAAAGTGGGAATTTTCCGTGGTACTGGAGGTGTGGACTTGTGACGTACCGGAGAGCAGGGGGGACAAAACTGTGTCAGCGACTGATGACAGAGTCATGTATTTGTATTTTTACATGATATTGGTTGGCATTCCATGTAAATAATTAACAGGCAGAAAGAGGAAGCAAGGATTAGGGAGGGAGAGAGGATAACATGCAGCCAAGGTCCCAGGACAACATGGTCGTATTCACTTTAGCCAACTGAACCATCAGGTCACCCAGTGTTTTTACTTTTAGGTTCCATTTTTTATTGCCGTCGTGCAATATTTGTCAAATTAATTAAATAAAACATACCTGATTCACATTTCGTTCTGCCACTGCAGCACAAAGTAGCTCTGCGCTTCTTAATTTCAAACATAAAAAACAGCTGCCAATTTTTTTTTTTTTTTTAACGGGCTATTTTGTTTTTACTTCCAACCAGAAGCACTGGAAAGTGTATCGAGCTGAATTTATGACCTCCAGAACACAGAGGGAGAAACTTGAGATTAGCACTTGAAGGTTGAAAATGCTACGACATTAGCCCTGTGAGGATGGAGGAGAGGGGAAGATAGTGCTGGTGATAGTGCTGAGAGCTACTGTAACTGAACACTGTTATACAGTATGCTTATTCCTTCAGCTGGCAGTGTTATCTCAGGATAATTTGCTGAGAAAGCCTCCTCCTGTAAACAATTTGCTGAGAAAGCTTGGATGGCGTGGCAAAAATCCAATCTGCGAGCAGAAATTGGAAAAGCTTGTGGTCCAGATTTAAAACTGTGTTGGAAAGGTTCCTTTTCTGTTTAACTGTTAAAGAAGTGTTTGTTGTGGCAGTCGCAGTCTGTGCAGCTGTATCTCAGTAAGACTGAATGAATCGGGGGTCATGTTTGAAAAGCTGCCACTGTCTGCCTCGACTAAATGACAGCCATTTGTTTGAGATGTTTCAGACATGCCAGTCATAATCACGTAATTAAGTATCGTCCTGTCCCTTTCTTGTCTTTGTTCGACATGTGTTTAGCAGCTGCAGCCGAATAATGATTCTTGCCTTGGTCCTTTTAATATGGATTTGCGGGAAGCTGAATTCATGAAAACCTAAAAATGAGTTCATTTTCCAGTTTTCTTCACTTTTCTTGATCCGAGTCATCCATTATTCTGAGCCTTTCAGAGAATTTTTCCTCCCAAACAGGTGTGTGCAAGGTGAAAATCTAAAGTAAAAATGCACTTATGTATGTTGAAAGATTGTCAGATGGATGAATGAAGTGACAGATGTATCAGGGTTTTATCAGGATCCTGGCTCCTTTAAATCCTCCTGTCCCTAAATTTTCACAGTCTCACTTCAGTCTCTTACTCTCTTCAGCTCCTAGCAACTTCTACTCTTAACCCCGTTTGAACTCTGGTACATCTTGACATCTGTCTGTACGGACGTCTTCGTCATTTCAAGGTCTGAAGACCACAGTTGATTAGGGCTTCTTCACCGTCTGTGCTGTCAGGTTCAGCAACACCTTGCTTGATGAGCTTGCAATGGCAAATCAGTGTCGTCTTTTAGATCGCTCCTTGAAACTGAAAAAAAAAAAATGTTGTTTTTTATGATCAATTTTATTTCTCTTGTTTGCCTATTTTAATGCTTTTAAACCTGTTGTTAGTTGATACATTTGCTTATCCCTCTGACGTTTGTTTGTTTTTGCACTATTGTACAATAGGTAAAGCGCTTGATGAATGTTGAAAAGTGCAAATTATCGGTATCTGTCTCTCTCTTTCCTTGCTGTCTTCTTGTGCCACTCTCTTCCCACTTGACTCTCATCCATTCTCTTAGTATTTTCCCCATGCCTCTCCCCCTCTCCTCTACCTCTCTGTTGTTCTTCCTCTCACTGTGTCCCCGCGGCATAGTAGCCATTTGCTGCGTGGGAACAGACTCCCATCGATAATGGAGGTGCACTCCAGTAGCATGAGTAGCAGAGTGGGTTTTAAAAGGGCCAAATGTCAGGCAGCCGGAGAACCGAACAGCGTCGAAACATGGCAGTGGGTGATGGGGATTTTGTTCGGGTTTTTCTTACATTTTCTACACCCATCGACATGTATCTGCAAGGGAGAGCGGATGCTTTTCACACTGCACTTATCCTCTACCTTGTTGCATTTGTACCTACAAGTTGTTATCGGTGTCAGACCAGGCGAGGCTAATCCTGCAGTGTCCCCACGCTGAGGCAGAGAGCATTGTAGCTCCCAGGCAGTCGGAGCCCGAGCCGCACCAGCATCCGCGCATCCTACCTCCGCCCGATCCACCAAAAGACAGCCAAGGAAGTAATGAGAAGGACACATCAGAGGCCGACGTGTGGGAGGGAGGTAGTCGTGGGCTGCGAGAGAGAGGGGTCATTGACAAACGAGCGAATGAAAAAGAGACAGGGAGCACATAGTGAGAAAAGGAAGAATAGGAGGAGACAGACAAGTACATGAAGCTGCTCATCTCTTTCTTCCGGCTGAACCTCCTCAGTCTGATTGCTCCAATCACAAGAGATAGAGACAAAAGGTTAAAGCTGCTCTATTCTGAGAATTTTCAATTAGCCTTGAGCCAATGTTCAGCGTTGTATTTGATTTACCTCCGGTGTTTCCATTTGGCTCTAGTTCTTCCTCATTATGGTGTGTCTGTGTGAATGTGCGGGTGGGTGGGTGTTTGTTTGTAGCATGGGCCACTGCTGCTCCACCTCTTCTTTGTGGCATGCTCCATTGATCTGCCTCTAATCTAGTTTTGGCCTACTGACAGAGCTGACTTCCCCCAGGCATTAATTATGCCTCCATGTGATTTACATCACTGGGCTCCAGCACCCGGCACTCTTTCCTGCCTAATCCAATTGGATCCACCTCTGTGGCCCAGCCGCTGCGGCTCTCACCCAATCAGATATATTGAGTATGTGTCGCAAGTGTTTCCCCTGGCTGTCCCCCCTGAGGTCTATCGCCCATCTGCCCTCGACAGCCGCCACTGCACTCCAGAGTGCTAAAGCTTCCCAATGTGATCTACACACGGGGCATCAGGACTCCAAAATAGAGCTGTAGAGAGGACAAATGTGTCCGCTGTGGATGCACAACTTCTGATCCACTCCAACTTTGGACTGTTGTTTGTGGATTAAAAGTTGACTTTGGATGAGTATTCGAATATGGTGTATTTGCTGTCAACTAGGATCTATGGATTATTTTACAGTTGAAGACGCTGTGGGAAATTACTGATATTAAACTCTGAGAAATTTTATCCTCATTGGGATTACTTTAAAAAACAAAACAAGATGTCTGCTTTATTTGTAGAACCTGTAGCGTAGTGTGCTTGGTGACCTCAGTCAATCGCGGTGCATTTGGGTACACAAACTGGGTTGAAGATGAGCGACATGGCCAAGCGACGGTGGGACAGCTTTATGAACAACTCACCCCTGGGTTACACTCTCCATGGGGGAAGCGTCCCCAACCTCCTGTCGCCTCCACGGTCCGAAGGCCCGGGGTCCCACTTCTTCCAGAAGCGATTGTCCATGGACATCCTTCGGCGGTGGGCTTCAGACCTGGGCAGCCTGAGTATGGGGCTCAATCTCAACCTGGGCCCGATGAAATGGCCCTCACTAGTCACCGTCTGCAAGTGGAAGCAGAATTTGACCGAGAAGCTGCTGAAGAGACATTGTGGTGAATCACAGGTTAGAAAGTTAGCAGGTGTGATTAGCTTGTCTTACAGATAACAGGCGCAGAGACTGGCCCTTTGTTCATCAAATGAAGGTGAAAAATGGGCATAGTCTGGGAAACAGTGATTAGCTGTGATAATGATGAAACCTTTGGATACTGCCCAATGTGAATTGCAGTGTATGTTTAGATAAAGGGGAATCTTTCTTTGAAGTGGACAGCCCCTTAATCATACAATGATTAGTATGTCAGATTGTTCATAGCAGTGCTTTATGCAGGTAATGGTTTAAGTAGGAGTTCTTATTTATTCAGCTTTTATTCAAGCAAATGAGTCCCATCGAGATAAGAACTATTTTTCAAGGTGGACTTGGCCAAGAAATCAGCATCAAAACAAGCAAAGGTGGCAGACCAACGACGACAACAATGACTAAAGTCAAAACAGAATCAGAGAAAAGAGAGAGCAAAAGGCAAAAGTGTTAAATCAACCCAGCTGGCTCATAGGCCAATTCTATTTTAATCTCGACCAAACAAAGCAAAGATAGCTCCTTAATGAGCCTGCCACGAGTTCCTTCATTATCACTTTAAGCTCATCATGGGGAACCAGCTACTGTATATATCCAACAATACTGGAAGTGTTCTCCTGCTTCCCATCAAGCCTCTTCCTTTTCTTACATACGTAATAATATACATGCAGCTTTCCATCTGCAACAGGGTATTTGAATTAATGAAGTTCCTTTCAGATTATAAACTTTGATTGTTTAAGTTAATGATCTAGCTGCCGGTGATCTCTCACTGTCATGTCACGGAGCCATTAGCTTTTGTCACCGCTGCTCTTCTTCCCCAAATCACTGTCAAGCTGCACCTCTTCTTTGACATGATGCAAGTATAATGTAGCAGCATGGAAATATTTCAGAGCTGTTTTTTTGTTGTTGTTTTTATTTTGTTTTTTTGGTTTACAGATTTTGTTTGAGAATGCATAAAGTTTAAGGTTTGATTCTTTACAAAATCAAGGCTGTGCTAATGAATGAAAGTTGTTTTCTGTACCTCACAGGGTCACTTCCCACATTCTGCGTCATCTGTTGCAAAGACAAGGTCCTGCAATGTGCATAGAGACAAAACCCGAATGATGTCATCAGCACCAAGTGTTTTAGTCAGATAAATTCATTGTGCCAAAAGGGGATTTTGAGGTCTGAGTTTTACAATAATTAGGGTTGTATGTTCCACAAAGGTGAGGAGTCAACTAGCATTCTTCTGATGGCTTGGAGAGCTCGTGGTGCTGGTAATGATTCAGTCAGACTGTCATCTCTTTAGCATGCAGCAAGCAACGCTACATATTAACATTTCTTTGGCAGCTGCATCTGTATTCTCTTTGGAAAAGACAATGCAGTTTATTGTCAAATAAATGGTGATAAAGCTTCTTGCAAATATTGTATAGCCCCTTTTACCTGTCTTTCTGCTGCTCACTGTCAGTGTCATTAAGCTCACCCCAAGGTGTAGAGCGTTTATATGTCGGCTTTTCTGTGAAGAAAACCTTTTTGAATCACAGTGTTGACAGACTTCCATTCATTGTAGATTTGGTTTCATTCACGTCTTTGGCAGCTTTAGCAGTCAATGCTATTATCTGTGGCAGTTACTTCTGCTGGTCAGTAGATGGTGCTTTGTCCTCTGTGACTAAAACCATGGACAAGTCTATGCAGGGTGCCTTGGGTCTTCTTTATGTTTGATATTCATCAGCCTTGCCTGCTTGAAGGGGAATCTTTGGAAATGTACAAATGAATTTATTTATTTTGGATGTTCTAAGCTGTTGTATTGGTCATTTTCACAAGCAAAACAGATGGTGTGTGCCAAATTAGCACAAAGCTAGTTTTCCCCCCTCTAATAAGGCTCTTTGCATATGTAAATGCATTAATTTCTTTCAAGAAAAACAACTCAAACTTTTTTTTTCAGAGTTCATGGTTTATTACTTGCTGCTGTTGCTGTGCAATGAGGACTCACTGTTTAAAAACTGGAACCAAATGAGAAAATGAATTAAAAGCTGACACAGAAGGGCAAAACCTACCACAGGAGATCCAGCTCACTTCACCCGAACCTTCATGTATCAGATCACCAGTGTTGTGCTGATGGCTCTTGCACAGCATTATCTGAGCAGTTCAATGGCAGCTGGAGAGTTAAAAGCCTGGTGAAGGCTTGATAGTTGACAGTTTTGTGGCATTTTTCAGCAACCAGGATCAAAGGTCTGTATTCTTTGCCTTTGGGAGCCTCCTGTCTGAACTTTGACTTCTGTTTGTCAGTTTCAACTTTGCATACTGGCATGAAGCATTGGTTGTCATGCTTCTTCTTATCTCAGTGGGATATATATACTGTGATAATGTGTGCTTGTGTGCCTGTGTGTGTGTGTGTGTGTGTGTGTGTGTGTGTGTTCATGACTATCTGATGATGCAGTATGACCCCAAGCTAGTGTTCAAAGCACTCAGCTTACTTTGAGCTACATCTAACAGTTTTGCTCCATAAAGGTACTGGGGCTCATTTATGAAATGCTCATGACAGACTCAGTCTTATTTCCCTTTTTAAGGATATTTGCACAGTAAGGCAGCTGGGAATTGCAGCTTCATGATTTGTTTGAATTTATCTTGAAAGCACAGAGACAAACCCCTCACTAAGGTTTGCGTCTATATTGTTTACGTTATGAAGTTATATTTCCATCTCCCACCTCTTTTGAAACGCATTACTGTGTGGCTTAGGCTAAGTTTGTGAGGAGAGTTGCAGGATTCCCTTAAGATCACTAGATACATGTTAATAGGACAATTAAATATAGCTTGAAACTGAATAATAAGTGCCCCCATGTGGCACTTTTGATGAATTACATAGCACTGCTCCAACATCACTTATAATACAAAAGGAAAAAGTGGCTGTTATAATATATATATATATAATATATATAATATATATAATAAGAAAATGAACAAACTATAGCAGAAAATTGCACAACTATTCAAAGCTTTCTGTGAAGTTACCAAAGATTCAAAACTGTAAAGCACTTTAGAAGAAAGGTTCCATGTCTAAAGTAGAGTTTACTTCCTTTCTTGTTGCATGTAGAGTGGAGACACATTTCACAATTTGTTATCAAATTGTACCTTAGTAGTCACACCAGATGATGATGGTTCAGGAGAAAGAAATGAAACGGCCCGTTTACAACAATTCGACTTTTCCTCCATCGCTCAGGAAAG
>OMLF01013348.1:0-15087 GCA_900302615.1 Holocentrus rufus | reverse complement strand
CTTTTGTTTTTTTTTTTTTTTTTTTTTTTTTTTTTTAAGTGAACTGAGAAGTTTTTATGTGTGAAAACAACCCTCAGGCTGGTTTCTATCTCATTCTTTAATTTGTGTTCACATGCCTGCAAAAAATTGCTGACTCACTGATCTGAGCTCACTTGAACGGCAGAAGCAAACCGAGTGTGAAATGTGTTGATACTGTAATTAAGGCAAACTGCCTTATTCAGTTTACACTCAAATTGGGATCATTTTAGGCAATAAACCTTTGGAGTATGTGGAGAATTCCCTCTGAAGACTTTGATGACGCGTTCCCCAATCGGACTGACCATCGTGATATTTTCTGTGATGCGTTTGATCCAGACGGGTTCAGGTGTCGCGATGTGGTGCCGCCTGATTTGGCACAATTCTACCATCAGTGTCAGTGTTTTAGATGCTTTCTCACTGGTTTGGCTACTGTTGCTGCTCAGGTTTATAATTTAGCCAAATGTGTTTTCAAGCTCCTGTGTGTGTTTCATTTTTTGGACAATAGAGATCAACAGTGTTGGTGGTACTATTTTATTTTTCCCTTGGATTTTCTGTTGGACAAGTTTGAGTCGATGGCCCTCTTTACTTTGTCTGTTTAACCATGGTGCCAATCACTGCTCATGCTTACCGCCCGGTTTAGGTAGACCAGCAAATGTAAAAGCTGGCATGAAACAGGGTATAGCCTGAATCACCCTTCTGTTATATTAATTAGTGAGATCAAGCCAAATGCTCAAGGTTGTTGCGGACTATTATTCTAAGGTGAAGTGTGTTGTGCAAGCAGCTTTGTCATGCTAACTGATAGTCTCAGGGGTAATAGAGGAGAAGCTCCCCGGTGCACAGGAGTAAGTAGCTGGTTGTGACAGGGACATGAGTGGGCAGGCTAAGTCCCTCTTTCTCATGACATCCGCTCTCACTGGAGAGACGGCCAAGCAAACCCTCCTGTCTCTCACAGCGTGAGCGGGTCACTCAGATGCACAGCAGGCAGGCGCAGGGGTCTTTAAAGGTGCTCTCAAAGAACATAAAGGCAGTGAAACACGCCTGTGTGCAGAAGCTGCGTGCAGCTGCATAATCCTTATCAATAAATATAGCCACATATAGAATGTGTGTGCAGCCTAGAAATTGTTAAGATGTTAGGTAACATAAAAATGCAAAGATCTGCAAATACTGAGATGCTCTCCTCCCTAACACACAACATGGTATACTAATTGATATGCATTGCATTCTTTTTCATGATAATTATTCATAGAGAAATGATTAGCCCTTTCTTTTGTTATTGGCCTTGTTTGCCCAGCTCTATTCATCTTGTAGGGATAAAATCAAAGGCCGAATTTCAAAGGAATCTCCAAATGCATCCTTGAGCAATGTCTTTTGAAGTGAGTCTTATGCATCGAGTGCGTTGTTTACATACTGTAAGCTGAACTGCTGTTAGTCTGATGTTGGGTCACTGCAGTTATTTTGTGGCCAAAACACAGAGTTCCTCTCTCGGGAGCCGTGCCATTAACCATCTGTTCAGTTTCAAGGGGCCGTCATGGGAATCTGTTTTGTGTGCATTGAGTCACACAGGATTCATTTCATCCACGGAGCGTCACACTAACACATTTTACAGTATGAGTGCAATATTAGTACATGGACTGAGGATTAAAATGGCAAGGTTATCACAAAGAGTAGTGGATACCGCTGATCGTCATGCTGTGAAGTGCAGCAGGATAATGGCTCAAACTTAATTGCCATCATTTCAAATTGGACATTTAGATAGATTTATTTATCCAGTAGATATCTGTTCATGTATTAATGGTGCCTTGCAACACAAGCTGCTGTCTGAAATCAGAAACTGTGCAACCCCCACTATTTTATATTGGGCTGATAAAACTGTTTTACTCTTTTAGCGTTATAGCCATCATTTAATTGGACATTTACAAGTGTTCTTCATATATTAGTACATACCAACACAAGCTGCAGGCCTGTATGGATCAGATCATAAATTTTGAGACTTTTAGTATCACAGATGATGCAAAGTGTCCGTGTTGCATAGATTTATCGTGAAACTTTACGCTGGCCTCTCATTTAATATACCTCCCCACACACACACACACACACACACACACACACACACACACACCCACACCCCATTCTCGTCCGTCCTCCAAGTTAAAGCCATTCAGTTGTAATGGCTGTGTCCGAGCGCTGCATATTGGGGGGGGGGGGTTGTTATGGTACCATCCGGCAAATGGATGGCTGTTAAATTGTTGATGATGCAGAATGAAGTCACAGTATGATCCAGAAGCTTGTCCCCTGGATCCGTTTATGGAAAGTAGGACAGTGGTGGGTCCAGTCATCTCTCTCTACCACCACAGTGCTGCTTACTAATACTGGTGTCTCACCCCCTTTTTCCTCTCTCTATCTCCCTCTCCATCTCTCTCCCCTTCTCCCTTTCCCTCTCCCTCTCCATTACAGGCCAGTCCTGCCCCAATCATAGTCAACACTGACACTTTGGAGTCGGTACCTTACGTGAGTTGCTCTTTTTTGTGTCTTTATGCGACTATCTTCTTTTACTATACAGAATCAATGCATATTGTTGGGTAAATGGAATCACATTTAAAGGATAGGCCTCTTTGTCCCTGGCCTACCGCTTAGTTTGAGGTGAAGCAATACAAAAGGTGTTTTGGTAGTTTTCATCGTGCAACATATCTCAGTAAAACAAATGAGGTCGCCGCAATGAATTATTGATGGTCGTCATAAATAAAAGACCAGCACAAGATTTTCTAAAGACCTTCCTCTGTAGTATTTTGCAGTGTTTTACATTAGGGCAAATAAATGCTGCAGCGGCTCCCAGCAAAAGACGAACGAATAAATAACGAATGCTACCCAAATGGAGTTTAGGTATCAGGAGGCGGTGTCTTTTTCATGAGAAAGTTGTCACACTCAGAGGCGACGTGAACCGCTGCTGAGACCCGGCTGCTTTTCTAATAGAAAATGAGAGTGCTGCAGTGGCTTTGCTGGTTCCTAGTTGGTTGTAGTCATTTCTGTCCTGCGGGGTAATATTACTCTCCCCTATTTAGTTGTCATTCAAGTGAAAGGGCTTCATCCATGAGCTGCAAAATGAAGATACAATCAAGCAGTAACATATCAGGTTATCTGGACATGCACCACATTCACTGAACAGTACCAAAACAATAGAAGACTTTACTATTCACTGCTGTCACCAAGTTAGTCTTCCAGGTCTCACTCGCTTGTTCACTAGCATGAACCCAAGTTGTGATAATAATATATGATGCTATTTAAAAACTTTACCCCACCTGGGAATATGATATGCAGCAGCGTATCATGTGCCTGTGTGCTATTCCTGCATGAATACACAGTGACAAGGAAGCGCTTGTTGCTAATTAATCATCTCAGTACAATACAGGAAAAGACCGAATCCCTGTTGAAAGCTTGTATCTAGCCTCCATGGGTCAGAAATAGCTAATGTTGATCAGCCTGCTGAGGAGCAGGCTTCACCTTACTGCTTCCCTTGAGGTGAGGCCTATTTAGCACAGAGATGATGACTGGCCCCCGGAAAACACCGCTTACTGAGGCTCGAATACAATTTTTCAACAGCATAGATTTTCATTTTAAGTCATAAAGATTTGTGAATTCAGAGGATATGGCATCTGGACTTACTCTTTTCTTTTTTTCTTTTCTTCAGGTCAATGGCACAGAAATTGAGTATGAGTTTGAAGAAATCACTCTAGAGCGCGTAAGTATCTCAGATCACACAGCAATATTTAACCAAAGCACAACTTAAGAGAGCACTACAAGAATTTACCATAGGCCCACAGTTCAGTAAAATGGCCTTCTGGTATCTTTAAAGGAATTTTGCCCAAAACTCTGATCTTTTGGGCAGAATACCCTTTTTCTTACTTACCCAGAGTGAAGCAAGATGTTTGATACCATTTCCACCTCTGCATCATCTTGTTTCAGTCTGAGTAAGTCAGAAAAAGGGTGTCTTTCCCAGAATGATGGAGTTTTCTTTCCCTTTGTGTTTGACTGAACTCCATCATAGTTAGAAGTTAGAAGACCCTTACCGTTGCACCTGAGGAGCAAAGGTAGTGTGAGTTGGCCAGGTGTATAACATTATAACCCTTTACCTAAACTGAGACATACAGTGTATTTTCTTTCTCTGCTGAGTACGTGGCTTACAACTGTCTACCTTGCATCTTTACAGATGTGCCCAACATAGCTTACAGAACATTTTGTCCAACCCACCAAAGTAAAGAGGAAATATAGATAAACATACAGTGAAAACTACACACTTCCTCACCTAAAATAGTTAATTATATGCACACACATAATACTACATAATTATTGAAACACCGGTTTTGGCCAATTTGCAAACATTTCCACATGAAAACAAACATTAGTAATAAGCAGAGTCATCAGCAGCACCAGCAGTTTTTTTGTTTGTTTGTTATTCATGACATTCACACAATAAAGACAAAAATCTCAACATGGCTTACATACATTTCAAAGGCCTAATTTGCTGTAATACCCAGTGAGCTCCACCCAACTCTTGATTATATAGTGATTTGATTTATTAGAGATAATATTTCACTCTCATATCCTTTTAAGCTTTTTATATAAGAGCTGACAGTATGCAAGAGCTTAACATGGTGTTTATGTGATCATTACGCTTATCAACATCAGATAACCATCAACACAGATTTGTGTGCTAAAAACAGATGTGGCACAGTTGGCATAAGCCAATAGACTAACTGAATCTCCAACTCATTGAAGTGGAAATGTCTGGCAAATGGATACTAACAGGCGTTGCATGGAAGCGGTTTTGACAGCTCCAATACGACCAGGAGCAGAGGCAAAGCGAGACCAACAGCAAAGGTCAGCGCCACCAAGGGCAGAACTGATTTCATACAACAAGGGAGCGTGCAGTGGGGCTTCAGAGAGATAAGCTTTAACACAGACAATGGTCAGACTCTATCCATGCCCCACTGAGGAGCTTGGTATCAATGCCCTCCATATTCATCATCAGTCCGACCAAAATCATCTTCTATAGCCTCTGAGCCCAGACGGGCCTGCGTCTGGTCCTCTCAAGTCTTTCCCCTGGAGAGCTTAGCATTTTTTGATTCACCATTCCAGTCAGCGAGGCCCCACAGGGAAGCTCAGTGGATTTTGTAATCAAGAGAAGCTCCTATTCCCATCAGTTAACAACTTAATCAAAGCCTGACTTTCATTTTGTGAGTGGGCATCAAGGGGATTTCATTTGCAGAGCCGACAAGGCGGGGCTTTTGTTCTTAAAGGCACGGCCTTCGAGAGATTTGATCCCGTTGCCTTGCAAATGTTTTGCTAGGAAACAGTGCAAAAAAGCGGATAATAATGTAGCAGTCACCTTGGCAGAGTGTGTTTGACCTGACATTACAGCTGGGTCCCCAAGCCAAATTGTTAGAGCAAACCGAAAACTTTGAAGTCCTTCCTAATTTTTTAATATACTCATAAAAGTGATAATGTGAAATCATTTGATTAAATTATTGCATGTGAATATTTGATCACCTATCAAATAAATTGTTTTTTATGTTACCAAACAGAGCTGAAAGTCAAAATTATAGAGAAGGGAGAGATAAAGCACCATGACAATTAACATTCCCTAAAAGAAAATGTTTGCAGGCACAGTATTGGATGACCCTTTGTAGTTGTATTCCTAGTACTATCAAATAGTATACAGGTATGAAAGTATATGTAAGAAAAGACAGTACATGAATACTAAATGTGCTTTGACCTCACTTAAAAAGGTGATGCGATATACGTTTAAAAATATTAAGACGTTCATCACTGCTGGGCACTTCAAGGAGTGCTCCAACATTATGGGCAAAATACCGTTTTTTTCCGATACATTGTGTAAATCAAACAGCTTCGGAGTTGCTGTAAGGCTTATTTTTTCACTTTGACGGAGCTAAGCTAATGACTTCAAGTCTTTATGCTTAGGTAACAAAAAATGCTAATCATCGGAATTGAACCAGTGGACGTACAGAGGTGAAAATGGTATCGAACATCTTGTCTCACTGTGGGTGAGTCGGAAAAAGGTTATTTTGCCCAAAATGTTGGAGTATTCCCTTAACATTAGCAGCATTGTGATAGTCACAAATAATCTATTTTGCTCTCCATTGCAGTCACCATAGCAGAAATTATATTTACTCCATTACCTCTGCCTTTTTAAAGCAAGGAAAGATGAGTGATGAGAGTTTAGCAAATGGACAGTTTGCATAATAGCATGCCAAGCATCTCTCCAGCATTGACAGGTACCACCAAAATATGTTTAGAAATATGCAAACAACTTAATGAGTCCAATTTGCATTTTGGCATGGTTTGAGTGCTGCCTACTGAGTCTCTATCCTCTCCAACTCCTTTCCACTGCTGTAGGGTAACTCAGGGCTGGGCTTTAGCATCGCCGGAGGGACAGATAACCCACACATCGGTGATGACCCCGGCATCTTCATCACCAAGATCATCCCTGGAGGCGCCGCAGCAGAGGATGGTCGCCTGCGGTCAGTATCCCAGACTTACCCAATACCCACACAATTTTTTTAATAAGGGCACGGCAGAAAAGTTTCCAGACCTGGTAGATTAAAACAAAACACTCGAGGAAGTTGCATACCCCCCAAAAAACGGGACAGAAAGAGAGATCCCTTAAGAGGATGACTTGAAAATAATCTCTCATCTTACCACTCAGTGGTGGCTTCCAAAAGCCTGATAGAGTACTGCTTACTCCTCCACTCCTGTGCTAGATAGCCTGCCCTCAGAAATACTTACCAGAATAAACTCTTTGGGAAATAACGTACAGGATCATTCTGGCAGTTGATCTCTTACGTATTGAAGTCAATTAAGCAGGGGGACTTATAGCCTTGTTATAATGGCTCTCAGGGGAGCTTTGCTGATACATCACCATGTCAGTGTGTTTTGCTGATGCTTCAGATTTCTATGAATACTGTGAACTCAATTTATCTTTATTAAGTTTGTGATTCTATAGCTCCTTTTCCCTTTTAACGTATATATGTCTAATAGCATAAATGAATATCAGAGGTTACACATATTTGACATCTGCTTATTTGAACCCAGAGTAGCCAACCAGATTCTAGCAAGTGTATTTAACAAAATTACAAAAATGGCAACATAGCGCCTTACTTACTGTGCTCTGATTAACATTTTTAGAATATTAAAATAGTGCCTTAGTGAAAATGGGTTAGACTGAAGCAATTGTCCATAGCTTCCAAATGTTTCTTGAAGGCAAGCCACCATCTGTGACAGCCATGTTAAAATTACAGTGGGGTTGTGGATACAGTCCATCAGATTCTTTGCTACTGTAGTTTATCAAGGAAGGAAGGACCTCCAGGGCTCATTCATCACTGATCAGGAGTCAAGGGCTTACCCAAGGGAAAATCGATCCTAAACTACACTTGACACTGTTTGCTATTCCTGTGATTTTATATAGTTCAGCTAATGTGGCTAATGCTTACCCACTGCATGAAACCACAGGACCACAGCCCTAATCACTGGTATCAAACACAAAGCCCCAGGTTTCTCAACTTATAATGATTTAGTCTCTCAGAACAGCCTTTTTGGTTGTAGTGGAAGGTATGATACCAAAAAATATACTCACATACCCATAAAATCACCATGTGCTGACAAAACAGGCCTTCCATTCTGTGTCAAAGGCACTCCACTAGAGTGTGTCTTCATAACTAACAAAACTCATAATTAACAAAACAGTGTCGACTCTTTCAGCACTCTTAAGTTAGCTTTTGGGAGAGTTTTGATCATGTTCACCAATCTACACAGCAGTCTGAAATCTGTTGAGCAACATACAATATGTGAATTCCATTTTAGGCTACAAATTGTAGCACTTCTTAACATCAATATATATATATATATCATTGTCAAATTAATATTATACCATGGATGCTTATCATCAACAATGACATCGTCAAAGCAATTGAGAGTCTCTGTCTGACCCAGTTGAACTGGTAGTGCTAGTGTTTAAGACCATGTTTAAGACCTTATTTCCCACAAACCCTTGTACCTCCTGTCATAATGAGGATGATTGTTTCTTTGTTCATTGGTTTTCTCTTTGGCCAAAGAGGATAACATGTTGAAACTGATTTTTTATAGGACTATAACTCATTTAACTCTCTGCCATTGGGGCAAAAACATCAGTGCTGGAAGAACAGCATCCTCCTCCTGCTTTGTGCTGTAAAGTAATCTAGTACCATAAAGCAATACAGGAGTTCCTACCACATTCAACTATGTAACACGCAATATAAAGCTGCAGAGCTTCATGGCAATTATCTTGTTTGGTTGCAGGAATTATACTAATGTCTCAAAATTAGTGTGGTACTGATTTATTCACTTTACCACTTTAACTATTTAATTCTGTCAAAGTAGCACCTGTCTTCAGTTAGTGTATTGAAATCAATGTATTGAGAACAAATGTTTCGCTTCATTCATTCCTGTAGAGTTTAGGAGTCCTGGCATTATGTCCACTTTGACTCTGTTCCACCACCATAAAAGATTGGTGGTAGAATAAATAGATGCCCATCCACATTCTGTATTTTTTCATATTTCAATATCCTGTGAAACCATTTTAACCTGCTCCCCTGCCATTTAGGAATGATCAGTAATGCTGGTTTTGGTTGCACGCCAATCCCCGTTTGATTCCAAACCTTAGCTCTAGGGCATTTCTGTCAGATTACAGATGCTAGAAAGGTGTCTAATACATGCACACCGTCACCCTCTACCAGCTATGGACTGGGCATAAATCACACTTACCCTAATTGATGGTCACCCTCTCCAAGGTGGGCAGGGAGACTAAATGCATTATGGATGGAGGGGAAGTCTAATCCCTGTCAGGAAGGAGGCCTGCGGGGGATTTGGTCTTCTATAAAATTATAGAAGCCAGACAGACTTCCTATTGCTGCACTGGGACTCTGTAGCGGAGCATTAGACATACTTAATGCACCGATTCTGTTGAAGGAACTGCATGGAGAATCTTAAGTGTTTCTCTTTGAGGCTGTTGGTCGGCGCAGGGAAATAGTGACGGGTAAACCTTTTTAGTTCCCAAAGCCTTTTAGGCTCACATAAGTCTGTATAACACAAATTTGCACTGTATATTCACATTACTTGTATCAGAATCATGCAAGTAATAACATCAATTCAGACTAACCTGAAAATGTAGGGTTTTTATATTGATTATTGTTCACTTTGTGATCACATACTAGATTTAACCTAGCTTTCTGTTTACCACACCATCACTGGGTGATCATATGAGTTAGGTGGTGTTGTCTTAACAATAACACTATAAACATACATATGTATACTCAGCACTTTCCTTTATAGGTTCTTTCACTCATATAAAAGGAACAAAAATTGTTTATCAGCCCTTAGCTATAGTACGGAGTACAAATTGAGATATAATGCTATGATAGTTATGATACGGTTATTGATGCCAGATGAGATGATGTGTAAGTATGCAGATTCTTTCGCTCTGCTTCCCACTGTTGGAAATGTGTGTGTGGGTGTGTGTTTTTGCTGGGTCCCAGCTGGTCTCTATGAGAAGCCCCAGGAGAGTTGTGTCCTTGAGTGCCAGGGCATGGATGTTTTGGTCGACACCTCAGGGGGATTCAAACTGAGCTGCTCTCTGGCTCTGACTTTTACACACTTGTATGCTTGCACACATGCACATACACACTCATACGCAAACCTACACACACTTTCTCTTTGCCTGTCTTGTACACATCACACAAACACATTCGGTCATATACTGTGATTAATGTATAATGTATGCACAACACTTTCCCAACATTTAATACCTGCTTAGAAGCAGACTGCCTCAGCACCTATAGTAAACACGCTACACTGTCAACAACCATCCACGGTCATTAAATGTGTGTGTATGTGTGTGTGTCTACAGAGATATGCAAAAAGACTGTCCATTGCGGTCCAGCTCTGATCATACTGTGGAACATGGCCAATTAAATAATGTTAGGGCACGCTCACACTATTCTGCCTTTGTTTTTGTTTTTGTTTTTGTTTTGTTTTTTTTTTAATTGAAAATGTGCTACCAATCTGCTGTCCCTGCAGCCTGAAACTGCAGGGACAGCAGCTCTTCTGTGTTGTTATTGCATGGCTCACAATAAAAGCGGTCAGCATTATATGATCTCTAAAAGGCTAAATGATTTTCACCTTTTAAAAGGGCTCAGTTCTGCCTAAAAAGACAGCAAGTGTAACATGTTTTTCCAAGCAGCTACTGTCCACTCACCTTGCTGCGCACCATAGACTCTTAGGTAGAAGACGTGCTGGCAATTTGTAAAAAAAAATGGAATGTGGCCTTATTCTATATGATCAAAAACGACCTCTATCCCATTCCATCAACATAAAACCCAACTCTCCCTCTGCCAGAGTGAACGACTGCATCCTGCGGGTGAACGATGCAGATGTGTCCGAGGTCTCCCACAGCAAGGCAGTGGAGGCCCTCAAGGTAGCAGGTTCCATTGTGCGGCTGTACGTGCGGCGCCGCAGACCAATGCTAGAGACCATCATTGAGATAAAACTCATCAAAGGACCAAAAGGTGGGCTTAGACACACAGAGATAGTCCTACGAACTTGCAGTCTTACTTATCATCTGATGAACAGTTGATGATACAGGCTTTTACAATGTGATCCATTTTCAGTGACTTTAGATGATGTGTACGATTGTATTAACATTTACACTGCAAAAAAAAGTAGATATTTTTGTTGTAATTTCCTGATTGAGTTTTACTACAAGTCTTACAATCTTATTTTTCTTCGAATAAGAAGCAGAAAAAAAAATCTGCCAGTGGGGTGAGTGCAAACCATCATGTTTTATAATTTTTCTTAAATTAATTGTATTATGTTGATGCTGTCGGAGTGCTTTAGTTCAAGGTATTTTTGCTGCATTAGTAAGAAGTGGAGCTATCTCACCCCACTGCAAGATTTTTTTTTCTGCTTCTTCAGAAAAGTAATACAAGACTAAATGACTTGTTAACATGGACATTTTTGCAGTGTAGGCACTTAGTTAATGCTCCATTCAACAACAGAATATGCTTTAACTCCAACAGCAGAACGACATTTAAAGCCACCAAGTCTAAAGAGCTCAAGGCTTAGAGCCACAGTGTCATGACAATAAATGAAACAAATACTTAATCTACTCCCATGAACAGTTATATAGAGTAGAGAAATGCTGTTTAAGGAAATAAGAGCTCACAAGATAAGGATTTATTTTAAAAGGGAGGAAATAAATAAATTTGTCTTCAAAATGATGATATATGTATCAAATGTATATGAAGGGGCGCAATATGTGTGGTGGTCCAGGGCAGGGTGGGCTAAACATAACCAGCTTATCTCATGTACATGCACACGCAGGGCTTGGCTTCAGTATTGCAGGCGGAGTTGGAAACCAGCACATCCCGGGGGACAACAGCATCTACGTCACCAAGATCATTGATGGCGGGGCGGCACAGAAGGACGGCCGGCTACAAGTCGGGGACAGGCTGCTCATGGTGAGAAGCAAGAGTCAGCAGAGACCAATCAAGCTTCAGCTCCTTTGCTGGAAGAGTTTTTATTTATTTATTTATAATTACAACACGCAAAGACAGTTTAAATCTTACCTGGGAAACTTTGTGGGCCCAAGTAGCACCAGGAGATAATTATTGAATTTTTGAAAGTTTGAAGGACTTCATCATGCAGAGATCCTGTACTTGTTGCTCATGACCATGTGGCTTATCGCTTCCTGTCCAACAAGAAGATTTCCCACCAGTGACCACTGCTGACACTGGAAATTAATTTGTGCAAAAGGGGCAAATCTACAACATCTTGGTTTGGACTTCTCTGTTATTGCCCCAATTTGTGATCTAAGCTAGTAAGGCAGGTGTATATTTACGTAGAAATATTATCTAGTGCAGCTTTAAAAAATTAAAATGAAGAAATAGAATCAACAACAAATAGAACATCCTGATGAAAGTCAGTTTAACAGTAATTCAGTGCATAATGCAATTTATGAATTCATTTATAAAATAAATTTCAATTATTAATTCAAAATGTAATGTTTTACACTACAACTGCTAAATGTCCAAAAGTGACAAGACTGCAAACAACTGTAGGCCTGCTACAGGCTGACGTTAAACACTACAAGCTGTCGACAAATTAGCAAACTAATGTATTGTAATGTATGTTGTCTAGTGCTTGTAGTTAGGGCATGATCAGCAGCCCTTTCACCAAGCGGTGAGAGTAAGCATCAATCATTGGCCGTGGAGTTGTATCACATGGCTTATTGTTGTCTGAGTGAGTATTACGCACTGATGGCAGCGCTTGACAGGGCAACAACTCACCAGTCCACACTCAATAGTACTTTGGGCCTAGATATATCTCTCAGCAAGCTATACAGTTACACACAGATATCCCAGGGATCAATGGCTGTGCTGCGAATCAGATTAGCCTTGTACATTCACCCGGAAATGTGCTTAGAGACGACAACACTCCTAAATCTTCTGTCTTAATGATGATTTTCAGTCCCTGACATACATACTGAACCCAACAAATCACTGACCTTATTTTTCCACTGCTGGCCCTGCTGTTGAGGAGGGCATCCCTCTTGCTTAACCAGCGCTTAATTCAATTACCTGCCTACTGCCCTCTTCTCACCCAAAGACCATCTGTCATAATCCAGTCTCCTGGAGGCAGGGAGCATGCTGGTCTGGTCTGAAAGGAGCGGTAAGAAAACGCAAAGTAGTCTCTCCAACTCCTTATGTAACAACCAGGTCATTCTCCGGGACAGGTAAACAACTACACCCTGGAGGAGGTGTCCCACGAGGAGGCCGTGGCCATACTGAAGAACACATCGGACGTGGTCTACCTAAAGGTGGGGAAGCCCACCAATGTGTACTTATCAGATCCCTATGGGCCTCCTGATATCACACACCGTGAGTCCTCACTTCTTTCATTTGAACTCATCAGCTCGTCTGTGCTTAGAAAGTTTTAGCTGAGTAGCAGAGTGCAGTACACGGTCATGTTAGCTTGTAACGAATGATCTGTAGGATGTCTCTTGTCGGGTTGGGATGAAGTTTTCAGCTGTGCTAGTTATTACACTCGGGATTTGTATGCATCTGACGCCATATCTGACAACATGTACAGTATATGGATGAATCTTTCATGAATGCACAATACTTTCACCACTTTTATCTCTTTCAGTTGCTGTTCTGATGCCTGCACAGTGGCTATAAAAATTATTCAGCCCCTTGATGTTTTGCACTTGTTCTTCTTTTGAAAGTAAACAATTCCAAGAACATAATAATCTAATTTGCAAAGGTATGCACCCCCCTGACTTCAATTAAATTGTGTTACTGGCAAAACCAATTTATAACTTGTATTATTCATAGTTTATCTTTGGGTTATAGAGATATTTTAACTACAGCTGTTACTGAAAATGCTCTAATTTTTCATTACTAGGAAGTCTCATACCAATGCATTTGAATATAAATCAGTTTTCTGCTTAACGATACTTGAGCACAGTACAGACTTGTCATACAGTGGATGCACTTTTCAGTGGGATTTTCTTATTGAATTGATTTCCATAGTAAAATTACAGAAGATAAGTGTATGGTAATTAAATAATGATAGTTGATATTTTTCTTTAAAACCACAGGAACTGGAATCAGTTACTGTCCATGTATAGCTAGCTATATTTTTCTGTTTTTGGAAATTCATACTTTAATACAAATGTGTGGAATTTCTATTCCAGTATCCACTCCAGATTTTAGGCGAAAAATCCCGAAGTAGTCTATTTTGAACTATTTTTGCAGTGCGTAAAAATATTCAAAATGTCAAGGGGTATGAATACCTTTTTATAGCTACTGCATTTGGCTCCATGACAACATGTTATTGGAACTTAGACATATCTAATGGTTAGTTTCAGCACTGGCTAGGTTGTCTATTTATACAGCTCCTGCTCGCTCGCTCACTCTCTCCTCACATGCTTCCTCCTCAGCTTTCTCTCCAGCCATGGAAAATCATATCTCTTCCCCCGGCAACAGCGGCACTCTGGAGTACAAGTCTGGTCTTCCCCCCATCTCCCCCGGGAGTTATTCCCCCCTCCCTAAGCACTTACTGGGGGAAGAGGATATAAACAGGTTGGATGGTTTTTCCTTCTTACGGTAATTACTTCCCTTCCTACCAGACTACTAGAACCAGGTAGATGCTGTGTCCGCCCCCCCTCCTCCTGTATCCCCCGTGCCTCTCGAGTCGTCCGTGTTTGTGTGGCGATTCAAAAAGCAATCAGAATCCCATTGGGAGTTATGATGCAATTTGAAAAGTTCTCATTTTCCTCTACCGCTGGATCCCCTGTCTTGTGTAAACCCCACCAGTCCCCCAATCTAGTGTCCAGTGTGTCCCTGCAGTGCTTTTCAAAATTGGAGTCAGGACTCAAACATAGTTTGGAGCATGATTAAGATGGGAACTCTTCTTGAGAAACAGGTACTAATAGGCCATTATTTGTCTGCAAAACTACATTAGGTTCACATTTTCAGAAACAAAAAGTGGGTCTCCAGAAACAACAATTTGAAAACCACTGTGCTATCCTAGTCCTTTATTCTGTTGTGTTGTGTCAGCTGTGAAATGTCTTTCTTTACAATTACTTTTTTTTATTGGACGTGTTGGTTTGGCATTTTGATTTATCACATCCTCTAAAGCATTAGGCATGCATTGTAGTTCTGTCCAACCAAGCCATGGCTCGCACATCATTTTGATGTCTTATTGTAGAAGAGAATAGACTTGTGACATCAGGCCTAGATACTGTAGTCGAAATTATGTTGTACTAAAAGTTGCTTCAAGTCCAGCGCTGCTAATTGGACTAGTGGAAATGTGATTAATGAATTGAGTTGTTTTGGGTGACCACTGAACATGACAGGCAGGAAGAATCAGAACTGGTGTTTTAGTGCAGTTTTTCTACCTTTGTCTATATCTGTCTATTGGGCTCACTGATTTTCAGTCACTCCTCGGTGACAGCTCAGC
>OMLF01013345.1:26242-50201 GCA_900302615.1 Holocentrus rufus | reverse complement strand
ATGTAGTGGCTCTCACACTCCTCCTTGCTTTTAGTGCGCATCTGATACGCCACATCTTGCCTGTAGGAGTGATATGGTATTTTTAGATTTGTAGTGTACAGGATGAGTTTAAAGATATGGTGCAGTGTCTTACATTTCCCATGGCCTTTGAATAAATCAGTTGGATTAAATATAGTGAATACATACAGTACATTATACTGCAAATGTCTGTCTCTTTGATATCATCTAAATTACTATAAAACAAATGGACATGGGTCTGTCACTGGCGGATTCAAGTGATGGAATTCAAACACTAAAACACTACTTTATCATCAAGAACATGCAGGCCTACTAGTGCAGCACTTACACAGCTAAGATCATTCAATGACCAATTTCATTATGCAAAAACACACTGATAAAAAAACTAACCAGTTCCCAAAGCCGCAGTCCATAACGGCTTCCAAGAGGGCCATCTCTTCCTGTGCTGTCCATCCAGGCTCTAGCACAGGGAAGTCCGATGTCTACATGAGGAGGTGGAGGAAAGGACACATGCTGAAAATGTGTGTGTGAGTGTGTGTCTAGGCCTAAGCATTTCTAGACTGACATAAGGCATGCAGATGACTTTTATTTTACTTACCATGATTTCATATTTGTGATCACTCTGATGCTTTTTGTATTCAAATCCTCTGGTGAAACACTGCAACAAAGCCCTTTGTGGTCAGTAACAGCAAATTGTCAGGGAATGTAGGCTTTTATGATATTTGACACGGGCTAACCTGGAGGCACAGCAGGAAAGGTGAGGGTCCACACTCTGCACACTTGATGTAAGGCTCGGTAAGATAAGATGAACAGCCTCTGCATGGTGGCTTATCGAAAGGATCATCTGAAATGGAGATGTTACCAAGATCACAACTGTTTATAGTGGGGGAAATTTCATACACAAATATATGAGCTCTTTCCGGAAATTAAAGACTAGTTACAAGATACAAGATTATCACTGCGAGGTGATACAAGATGTCAATGCGGCCCTTGTCAAGACCAGCTAAGTTAATGTTTCTACAGTCTCAGGTTCAAATCATTGTGCCTGAGCCGAATTCACATTAATTCAGCAGGATAAAACCATGATGCTAGAATAAAAGTCTTAAGCTGCAGCATAAGCTGGATGGCTGATAAATAATTATAATTGATGGTAAACCTGGCAAACGTTAGCTAAGTTGCCTAAGCAACGTTAAAACCAACAGTGTGGTAGCTAGCTTGTTCACGTTAGCTTAGCTTCGTTTTGCGTGTAATAGCGTGAACTTAACTAGCTTGAGAGCGGCTAATGTTTGTAGCTAGCCACAGATAATCTATCACCGGGTCACGATATGATGTTTAATATTTAAAGCTTTGAAATGATTATTACTTACTTCCAAAAGATGCCAAACGGTCCATGAGATTATGCTAGAGGAACAATGCTGAAGCCAGAATGGATGTTTTGGTTTCAATCTATTTCTCAGTTTTGACAAATAAGCCTGCGCATGAAGACAAAGCTATCCAAGTACAGAGTGATCGATTGTTCATTCTTTGGCCCCTGTCTCCACAAATATTTGCGCCCCCGCCAAAGATCGTTAATAACCTCCACTGTCAGGTATTATTTAAAGTTTTTTCATCTCAGACTAACATTATGCCGGTATGCCTGGTTGTTGACTCATATGTTTGGTTTGCTATGCTTTTAAAGACTAAAAGAGGCATTGCATGCCTTTGTGTTGTTCAGATAATAGCTGACAGTTCTGCAGCTGTAGTGTTATATCTTTAGAACTGGCCCATTTCTGTCAAAGACAAGGCTAAGTTAACATGTTTCCATTCCCCAGGGCCCCAAGGTAAGAATTTGTTTAAACTAATATACAGTGTATTAAGAGGGTTTGAACAATGTGTACCAAAGATGACCTTGTTACATTAATTTATTTATTTAGTTTGCGTTTGTGTCTGCTGGTGCAAAATTGCACTGGGAATTGGAAGTTAATAAGGCTAATTAAAGGCCACCCAATTACGTATTTAGTGCTGCAAAGAAACAGGGAAATATAGCAATTCTTCTTCCTACCACAGGGTGTCTATCTTGCACCAGTTACTCAAGGAAAACAAAGAATGAAAACATCTCTCTCTCTCTCTCTCTCTTTCACTTGCACACACATCACCAGCTGGTATATGTATAGGCTATATAGTATTAATGAGAAGATGAATATGGTACCTTGAGGAAAAATGTTCTACACATATCTATACAATAAGTAAAATAATATAAAACAATAACTACACCTCTCCTCTCTCGAAGGCTTGACAGCATTAGACCAATACACCTACACCTAATAACAGTGTTTTCCCCCCTCCGTAAAACGTGTCTCATTCAGAATGACTGCCTGTCAGCTACCATGACAAAACAAACTCCAGCTGAAATCACTTTGGCTGCTGTTTTTTTCCCAAATCTCAACATCTCAGCCTACTCCCATTTCATTTCAGCCCAGAGCTGAGTAACAATCTGAATAATTTTTGTGATAGCGATTACTGGCAGTTTAAAACCTAAGAAGTTATGATTTGTGACTTGTACTTACCTAGACTGATTTTCTAATTTGATTTTCTCTGGTTTCTTCAATATTACCACAACTGTTTGTTGTAGATTTGAATACCAGGAGAGTATTTGAAATTATAGATGCAGCTGTGCGGTCTAGATACCAGCAGCTATTTGTTGACAGCATCTCACATGACACAGTCAGGCATATGGGCAACACTGCTGATGTTCAGCTAGACTCATTGCTTTACATACACCTCAGGTAAAACTTATGATGATTAGAGAGGATTTTTTTTCTTGTCATTTGGCCGTTCACTTCATTTCAAAAATTGATTAACTCTCTGTTTCAGTGGTTAAAAATCTAAACCTTAAAGCGTGTGTACTGAAAAATTACCAGTACACACATACGCACACACACACAGGTAATTGTCTGTAAAATCTGCTACAGTAAGAGCTGTAATCCCATCAAGTGGGCTACAGTGTGGCTGCCAAACTGCAGACAGGCCTAAACCTAGAGTGAAATCCTTTCCTCATCTCACCCTGAGCCATCTCTGAGTGAGGAGGATCCAGAGTGACAAGTGTGTTCAGGAGTGGCCTGCCCTGCTCCCCTTTGGGGCTGCCATAGACCTTTGGGTAGATACAGACAGTCACCATCATACCAGCTGCTTTAGGACATGAGAGCCCTGAGCCGTTCAGATGCACCACTAATGAAACAGCAGCCCCCCAACAGATTGTGCACAATAAAGGGACAGTTGTACTTTCACTCTCAGTGGAATTTCCCGCTCACTGCTGAAGCGCAGTTTGTTTAACAATCCCGTGAGAGCGTTATGATCCACTTATCTTTAAGAGAGGAACTTCTCCATTCTGTGTGACAGTTTGCAGTATAGTATGTTGATGGTGTTTGGAAAAAGATATTATCTTTAACCCGAGTTTCACCCTTATCTAAGCCCACTGAGAATCACAACCGCTGTATTTGAAATGAGAGCGTTTGTTTCTGAAAGATTTATTTTTATTGATGCTGCTACAGTAGGCAGAGCAGCAAAAATTGGCAGGGAGCTGACGTGTGCTGCACCCTCATTTGTGTGAAGAGAGTACAGCAGCCTCCATATGCCTTTAATAAAATAAAATTCTTAGTGCAAGCCTGTTTGAAACGCCAGAGTTGGCATATGTGGAAGCGTACTGTATAAAATCACATCTTGCCAGTGAATGCAGGCAGAATCCATTATCCCACATGGAGACTAACAAAGGAAATAATGTCAGCCTCAGAGACTGACATGTGTGCTCCCTTACTACGGCCCCTGCCGCAGCATCACCGCCTATGGGCAGACAACCTGCTGTGTCTTCAGCCCATGCCACCCCCACCTACCCAGAGTCCCTCTCTCCTCTGCTTTGCCTTCATGCCCGAAAGAAAGGCCTGAAAGCCCAGACAGACCCCAGCCTGCAGGCCTCAAACTGCTTGTTCGCATCAAAGACTCGGAGCCTTGGGGTTTCTCTGTATAGACGCGTGCCAGATTATGCACCGGCCAAACAAATGCACACCCCCACCCTATTCTATCTCTGAAAACTCCCCCTATCCCGCCCAGTCATACTCCCCTTACCAAGGCACTTCCCAGCTGCTGTGATTTGAATATGAGGGCCCCTGTGAAGAAAAGAGGGCATCTGCCACACGCCTTAGAGGCTGGAAAAAAAAAGAGAAAACAGTTAAACTGCTCCTCGCAAGGAAATGTTCCAAAACAAGATTAAGTCCTTTCAAAAAGCAAAGGGGTAAAATGGTTATGGCTTTAGACTTAAGCCCTCAAATGAGCCCAGTTTTGTGACAAAAGACAATGTCAAGAGACACCTGCACAATGTCAATATCCTTAGCTGTCCTTAATGAAACCTTGCTTGTATTGTATGGTGAGTGCTCTGATTTATAAACTCAATAGATGAGAAAGGTCACCACGAAATATCAAATTTCTTTAGTTTGAGATTAAGGACATGTCAGCAGTAATTGCATAATCACTCTTTAAAAGATGCTTTCAACTCAGATTAATTAAGCTACCTGCCCCCATCTGGCCACTCGCTCTAATTAACATACAGTTGCTACGTGCAGAGAGGAAGGTGCAGCTTTTGTCTCTCCTTATACCACTGAATGGGATAAATCCATCACACATGACAAAAAAAGACTTTGCTCTTTTTATGTTGTGTTTGCTTGCTCCTCTGTTTTCAAGGAGCTCAAAAAACTATTATTTCCATACATTTCTGTGGACTCATTGTAATGTTAATTTTGTACTGTATTAAACTTGACTCGGTTTTAAAATGCAGAGTCACCTCAGCATATATGCAAGTCCTTTTGCTCAAAGCAAAGGGGTAGAATGATAAAAATGGTTATATTAGCAAGAATGATGGTACAGTATTTGTGTTAGTGAAATGTCTGAAGAAAAACAGATACTATGAGGATATACCAAAGCGACATGATGTGTATACCTCAGATTTAATCCTTAGATTTCCTCGGAGCTTGTAACATGTGGAGGCAAGAATTCGTGGAGGGCTAAAAATGTAGCTGTAGAGCCGGTTTGGTTGACATGGACAAGAAAATTGAAGCCTTGTAATGAGACATTATTTATGAATACAAAATATGCATTGAAGTCTCTTGACAATGGAAGAAATTCATTAGCAATGTTGCATAAATTGAACTTTTAGCATATTCCTCCTGGATACAACAGGAAAATGGGACAACCACTATCTAGTTTCCCAAGTTATGAATTCATTGCCTTGCTGAAGGGCGCTGTGACAGTTCTGCAGCCAGTGCACAGTAGATTTACCCTTTGTGGCATGTGCCCTGCTTTGTGTTGGTGCAGGAAACTGAACCTGTGGACTTTTCAGTTCTTTGGTGAGCTTCTCTTACCTCCACCACTGAAACTGTGAGACCTGACATTTTAGACATACTTACCTTTTATAACAACTCTTTCAATCTACTGTTGAGTCGGGCTGGGTGTTGGCAAGGACTTCATGATACAATACATATCACGATACATGGCTCACGATACAATTAATAACATGATACATTGCAGTACTGTACAGAATTGACAAAAATGCAAAATACAACTTGCTGCATAACACCCTGGGAGGACTAATAAAACATACGGCATATGATAAATCTGCAAAGTGACCCAATTAACAATTAAATTCGAAATTCACATTCCAATTTACTTAAACAAAATTAGCATAATGCACTTATTTAACAAGGTGCACTAAAATGTAGATGTAATACCTTAATATGAAAATGATGTGCATAAATGAAACATATCAATACCAGCAGCTAGAGAATCAATACAATGTTGGAAAAATAATATCACAATACTGAGCTGTAGCACTTTTTTTTTTTTTTTTTTTTTGTACAGGCTAATACTGTTTATGGTACTGAACCAAATGTGGTCAAAGAGCCACAGAGACAGGAAAACATTCCTTCAGTGACCCAAACCTTTGAGCTGACTGCTGCATGTTGGAGCTCCTCACGCGGTGCAAAACAACTCAGGGCAGGACAGTGTGTGTCTTTGAAGGCAGAGGTCGTGTGTTTATAGAACGCGAAAAAGCCAACGATCACGTTTTTGTCACAGCGAGAGTCTTTCCAGCTGTTAAACTTCATGTCCTTGTTGTTTTGCCTTTGCCGCTCAGTGCTGAGGAAGAGATTTTGGGGTTTGAGTGGGATTTATGCGGACGTTGTTTAACAAGCCCTCCATGTAACGACATGTGTCACTTGACAATGCTAATTAATGTGCGAACATTAAAGGCTGAGAGGTGTTTGAAACCCCTTGTTATGTTACATCTCTCTGTATATTAATGAAAATAAAAGGACTCTGAGGGTCCTTGAGGCAATGCTGCATGAATGCCTTATTAAGGTCAATTGGGATCCGCCCGGCCTCCTTCAATACCTAGAGTACTCAGGGATTGTTAGATGAAGATGTAACTAATTAAACGGACATGTCATCAGTTTATTTTCGCTGAGCCAGAGGGCCCCACCACATGTGTCCCCCGTCAGCTTATTGGTGGACATCCTCTCCCCACGGCCAAGGTGGCCCCGAGGAGTCGGCGTTGTGAGAGTTCAGAGGGGTCAACAAGTGGGTGTGGAATGCAAGTGTTTCCCACGCGGTTCACCTCGACACACAAGCTCTGAGAAAACATGTGTTAGCAAACCGGAATACCGCGAGCTCTCCTCTGGAGTTTTTTAACCAATGGGCCGCAGTGTTTGGGGAGCCACTGGGTTAATTCAAACACTCTGGAGGGGCAGGACAAATCATGGTTGAGGCCCAAGTGGGAGTGGGAAAATGCTGGGAAAAGACCAGCCGATCTCTGTGTCTGAAATTAGGAAATCCGGCCACACACATACACGCATAAATGCAGTGCCCCACTGAGGTGAAGCTGTGGATGGAAAAAGAGCTCCCCATGTGAACCGCAGAGTGTTTCCTATGTACCTCTTACAGCAGAGCGGATCTACCACAACACTGTCACAACGCATCAGCAGTTGGAGCCGTGATGGCTTCCACACTCTGGCTCTCCCAGTGTCGCCCTGGAGAGACACTGCAGACAGCCCGGCCTGTTGCTATAGCCCGGCTCCCTGCAGCCCATTCAGCCTCCCTGGGTCTCAGCGCACAGGGGAGGGCTCCCTAACACAATATCCCCCTAGCTTAATCTGGGAGAAGAATGACGATGTGCATTAGGCATTATCTATGGTGGAGTTGGGCAGAATGCACAGAAATAACAGTGAGGGGTCACCCGGGACAATGTAAAAAGTTTTGAAAAAAAAGGCTGAACTATTGTATCTGGAGCATAAATGGCTTTGTGCCCTCAAGCTAGAGCTTCTGCCGGGCTGTGAGAATAACAATATCCTCGGAGCACGACGAGATGACCTCATTCTACATTATGAAAGGCCGTACAAAAATCTGTCTCCTTTCCCACTAGTTGGCGAAAAATGAGTCATGTCATCACTGTATTCTCGCCTCCCGGTGGTATGCAGCTTGTCGACAGAATGAAAGTATTCTTGGTTGTCACCTGCTCTTTAGAAGTGAATGTGGAGAGTGTTGAAGAGCAGGAGCGGGCAGTGAATGCCTTCCAGGGTCAGACCTGGAATGCAATGGCAGTGAGAGGGAGACTGAGAGAAAGAGAGAGAGAGAAAGACACATGGACCCAGTGCCTGGCTCTCACCCGTCTTCCCACACTCCTACCAGTCGAGGGTTGTGACCTGTCCACCCTGTCGCTGTCTGCGACACAGCAGAGATGTATGACACCAGCCATCAGGGACCCAGTCTGGGTGTTCACTGTAGGTCTAGGGTGTATCCTGGTTCAATGGAGGGGATTAGGCAGCTGTTGGGGTGGGGAATTGGAACATCTTTCCCCGCTTTACAGTTCACTAGAGTGCAAAGTGTGCTATTAAGGGACTGCTAGTGGTCAGTGAACATTGTGGACACACTTAATGACACCCAACAGTCGGGTGAGACAGATGACATGCTGTTGCCAAATCACAAGCGTCTTAGTCCAGACGGGCAAACGGGGTGACTCTCCCTTTGGGATGCTTTGGGACTCGAAAAAAATACTGAAAATTTTGATGATTATTTTATTGAATAAAAGATAAGCATATAAACATGCTCAGCTCTAATAGCCTGAACTTAAATTGGGCTAAATACATGATAATAGAAGCCTGGGACAGCACTCTCAAACTGATTATAAATTGAGTGCAATTTATTATCAATATATAGAAAAAGCACACTTAATGCCATTTTCCTGTATTTTTTTGTTTTTGCTCCTGAACACAATCACATGACCAAAACAGCATTTAATCATTTCTGATCAGATTCTAAATAAAAAAAAAACAAAAAAAAAACGGGGCATTTGGGGTCTTTGGTGATGAAAAGTTGAGTGAAGACAGTTAATGTGGAATATGAAGTGAATTTGTCACGCTTGTTGCATGAGAAGAAGCAGGTTGTCAGGTTTGGATTCAACATGTTCATTCTTGCATTAGTTCATTGCCAGAGAAATATTGGCAGTGGCAAACATAATAAAACACTGCGGACTGAAATATTCAGCCCAAAAGATCGTAAGGGCTCGCAAACACATATGTGAAAAATAATGACCATTGTCATCAAAAACAATGTCCACTTCTGTCTGCTGTGCTGATGCAACTTTCAGCACAATGCAAATCTTTCAGCATCACGTGCATCTTCATGAATCTTAGGTGGGGAAATGTTTGAGACAACTTTATTCAAACTGCAAACCGTACCTGCCAGACTTTCTGGAGTCAGGCTGCAGCAAATCAGAAAAAAAAGACAGAATTCCTTTCCACCACAACTATTTACACATTAGCCACAATAATCCAATATCACAATAAAACATGTTTGGGAGCGGCCACATAGTCTCCCAACTGCTTGAAATTTTGAATGAATACAGAGCCATTGTTTACAAGTTTGGGAACAGGGTTCCCATGGGACAGGACATGTCTGAAAACAGGGACGAGGACCAGGGTATTTGGCTTTGGAGAGGCATGTGGTTGTGATTGCTGTGGCACAGTTGAGTGAATAATCATTGTGTACTGGTGCTTTAACTGGCCCCAGCATTGCACGTGAGCAGATCAAAACCACATGTTCCAGTGTGATTTTGTCTGTGGGCTCGTAAAGATGGAACTCTGGCTGAAGAACTGCCCCGAGTCACACAGCCACACAGAGACTCCTTTGCCTGTATAAACTCTCTCTCTCTCTCTGTCTCTCTGTCTCTCTCTCTCTCTCTCTCTCTCTCTCGGCTGATGCAATACAGCAAAACTTGCACATGGGATTTATTTCCCTGACTAAGGGGTTTGGGGTCTGATTTATTGTACAGTACTGCCGTTGAAGTGAGTTTAGAAGAGAGGGGCTTTTGTATCTCTAAGAATACGAACCTTCTGTGGATCAATACCAATCACAGACGAATGGAAGTTATTAAACGTAAACCGTGATCTATGCCATGGATCTTTAGGTGGGTTAAACGATGCTTTGTAGAGCCGCTTTTAGTATAAGAGAGATGACTTGAACCTCTGAGGGCCTCTTTTTGGCCTTTTTAATATCTATTGAAGGTTCAGTGCAGCTTCTGTTTAACGGTGTCATTAACAGTGATATCACATTTACTACAGTCTACATCTGGTTTACATTTCCTCTCTCATTTTGCAATACCTGATGCACATAATTAGATATTTTAACATTTGTTTTTCACAGTTTTTGTAATAAGATGCTGTCTGGCTATCAATAAATTCCTTCCTTTAATAAATAATGTATAATGTCACATCCAAGACGTAGATGTGACAATAAAGTTTGAAAGGCGACGTGTTTTTGAGGGATTATTTGCTGTCAGAAACTGCCATTTCTAGTGTCAGGTGATTGATAGTAAGCACGGTGTAATCACATTCTTACAAAAACACTCAACTTGGCACAATGACAGTAAAACAGAGACACTTTCACAAAACCATATTAGGGCTTTTATGTTTACAATGATGGACAATCCAACTCAATTTTAAAGTCTGGAAGCTGCGTTTCATACTGTACAAAAAGTGTAAAATATTGTTGGACTGTTTTATTTTTATCTGCTTCTGTGTGTGTTTGTTCTCTTCTATCTATTTATTTTATTATTTATTTGCTCTTTATTCACTTTAGACAAGCAGGGTATGTACTTGTACCTACAGATGGTGGAATAAAGTTGAAATCATAAATAATGAAATAATCCTTGAAATCAGATGTGCTTCTGGAACCATTTGGTTGTGTTTTGTAAGGCTTCTCAGAAGTAGCTGCTACAGTATATACAGTGAAAGGTGTTAGGGTGATAATGAGGCGGCTTGTGATGGTGGGGTGGCATAATAAGGCCCAGTCGTCTCCACTAGCACTACTGCAACTGTCCGCTAACGTTCCAGCGGTGGAGTTTGTGGAGTTTGTGGTGATGCGCGGCTCCACGGTCTCCTGGCAGTAAGCCAGCCGGAGCCTCATGCTATGCCAGGGCTTATCTCGAGCAGTCAGGATGCTGATTACAGGGAGACTGTGGAGGCATGCAGATACACCCTGCTCTGTGTCAGAGACGGCATGGCTGTGCACCCGGGCCCACAGGACTGAGATATGTCAAAGTCATTATTGTGTCACTCCAGCCTGTGAAACCACTGGCTGTCTTGCTGTATGTATTGTTCATTGTATTTCACTGCTACGGACACTTTTGACAGCGCATCATGTGAGCAGAATGAGTTTAATAAGCTGCTACTACCGACTTTGCCTCTCACTCATAGTTTATATATGACCAGCACATATCAGTGGTACTTTAAACCTTAAGCATTGGCAAATATTAAAGGAAAATCCACCCAAAACACATTAACACTATTTAGAAATTGGTGGTATATCTTGTGTTTCAACAATTTTAGTTATTTTGTGGTTAACTAGCACAATGTCACCCAGTGATATCACTAGGAGACATTTTCAGAGTATCTGCAATGGATTTTAAGAGGAGGAATTTTTCACCTACCTGACACAGAAATGGTAACTGTCAGATTTCAGTGTCAACCCCTTAAAAGAAAAGAGCAACGGCTCCTCTCTAGACTCACAATTTTGTAGACAACATCGTCATACAGGGAGAAAGGATACAGCATAGAGGAGAAAGAGCAACTTTCTCTTCTCATTAAACTCCAGTGTAGCCGTGCTGTAGCTGTCCTTGATGTTGTCTGTGTCACCCACGGGAAAAACAGAATCCGTCTCTAAAACAAAAGCTGGCACCAGAAACACAAGGTGTATCACCAGTATTTGTGTTTAAATGCTATTGTCTTTTAGGGTGTATTTTCCCTTTAACATCTGAAAGATGCTAATCTCCAGAATTTGCAAAATCTGTGCAGGCATAAGTATACATCAGGAGTATGAATATATTCTTTGAAGTGAAGAGAATTTGAAAAGTCGTGGATTCAGTGAATCAGTGTCAGTTGTATTGCTATTTTGGAAGCACTGCAGCTGTGGCAAGAAGGTCCAAAGAGTGGCAAGAGACTAAGTCCAGCTTTTGTGCCGGCCATATCTGTTTCCTCTTCCTGGGTTTCAAAGGGGGAATATGATACCACAGACAGACAAGCAAAAGAGAGCTATGGATTTGACCTGATGAACTCCTAGTGCTCGGGGTAAAGAAGGCCGTGGAGGAGCGTTGCCCGAGGAGTCCATCAGCAAACTATATGGACAGCTCCAACAAAGCGCTCACACACACAGCTGTCTGCCTGTAGGCTTGTGAAACAGTGTCAGTGTCAGATTTGGCTGTGCACTATGTGTCTATCGTTAATCCTTTAATCACGCCGCTCTGGCAATGTCTTCATCGATTGCAACGCTTGCAAGACTGTTGTCATACATGGTAATCATTGGGGCAGTGCCATGAAACTGATTTTGCACTCTCACTTTCAGACAGATAACCAGTGAAACGGGATAAATATGAAACTTTTTCAGCATATAATGTTCCAGTAAAAATGACAAACTGCACAGATTATATAGCAGATACTGTTCCTGCATGTGTCAAGGTATATAAAACTGTTCATTTCAGTAAAAGAAATCCATACAAATGCACTGAATACTAAAGCACTTCTGTTACCAAGATTACTCGCCTGTGTCCAAGGTTTGTTTGTTTCATCAGCTTGAATGGGTGGATTGTCGATGCTGTGAAACACAGCTCATTAAACTCTCACTACATTTTCTATCACACAGGAAAAAGACAGCATTCGCCCTCGATCCAGCATCATTTCCCAGGCACGCCCAACCCAAATTTAATTAACTCCTGAATTAATCATGAACAATCAACTCCCTGAAATTGAAAGGATGCTGTTTGGCACGCGAATTGCACCATTTGGTTTTCATCTGCCAAGGATGCAGGTTTTGCTTGTTTAACCAAAAAATAGCAGGGGGCTGCTGAGGAAACAGAGAGGGGACTTAACAGCTCATTTGTTGCTCATTTCAACCGGCTGATGTCACCAGATAAACTAGCATAAGCTTTACTTCATTTGTGACAACTTAGATTAGCTTCCTCCCCAAGGATCTCAGTGTGCTGTGGTGAGGACAAAAGGCCATCGGCTAGTTACCGTTTAACGTTCTCTAAGTTACACAGTATAAACAGGTTTTGTATTCAGTGTCATCCACATTTCTTAGCTCTGTTTGATTATGCAGTGGTCTGTGCTTTAAATGTTTTTACTTGTTACTATCTGCACTTAGGTGTGTGCCAGTATTGTGAGCCTGTATTATTTCTAAAGTAAAATACCTGCATATTTCTATGCCATTCTTTTATGACAGGAGTTAATACCTTTTTATTTATTTATTTTTTTGTCATTGACATATTTGTACATTTTTGCTCGTTTATCACTGCAGTAGTCTTCTAGTGTGTTAAAAAATTGCAAATGCCTTGGATATCTACAGTCTATTAAAATAATTGCTAATGAAAATGCAATTTTTAGGCACCTTGAGCCTCTTCTTTAAATTTTCTATTGAAATTGTAAAGATTAGCCTGTTAAAAATCAATGACATCACAAAGGTTAGCATCATAATTATTAATTTAATAGACTGTATCAAATTTTGTCAGTTTTGGATATCCTTGGATATATATTTTAATTGTGTGAATGCATACTCTTAAGCTTATATAGGTGTATTTCATTTTGTAAATCACTTTCTGTTCTCATCAATTGCAGGATAATTTATATATGAGCTCATTATAGCGTTTGGCAGATATTATCTAACCAACCATACATTGGTCACAGCTGATGTGTCTATTCACACTGAAGTTTTCGCGCTAACGTCCATCGAGACAGTTTTAACTCTGAAGTGAGAATGTGTGGAATCTTTCAGTCAGCGATCAGAGAAGCTGCCTGAATTCGCCTACGAGGAAAACTGTCAGCAGCAGATGCAGCAGTCTGAGAAAAATGTGGCAGCACCTGTCTGCTGGGCAGCACAAGTGGCCCTGACCTGGCCGGGGACCACCAAGGGCTGCAAACAACTGCATTTTCAAGCTGATTCACTCGATAAAAGTGCATTGACTTTTTTTTTTTCCTTTGGCGTAGTTGGATTTCATGGGTGCCTCTTGAAATAGCAGCACCTCCCAGGTTATTTTGTAAAATAATTTTACTCTGTCTAATAAATGACACAGAGCTTTGTCAGAGCCTCTCTGATAATCCATGACTAATTCCTTTTATTTTCACCGTAATTATTGGCAGCCATCAAATTGTAAGCATTAGCTTTCACATTGATGATCCATTCCGAAACACTGAAATGCCAAACTAATTAAAAAGACTGCGTGATCTGACCCGGTGGCCTATTGAATGAGCCACAGAAGCTCCTTTTCCTGCATTGCAGCAACTTAGCAGTTAGTTGGCCATGTGTTAGAGTGATTAAGGGCCTCTTAAACTATTCCTCTTTCTGCTGCTGATAACCTGCAATCCATCATTCACTTCCTGTTTCCCTTGTGCTGGCTCGGTTTACACACTTCCTGCATACGCCATAGACTTCCCTCATGGCCCCCTGGATGCACCGAAGCTTTCAACGACCAGCTTATCTTCTCAGAGCACAGCGGCACATGAGTGGGCTCAAGTTTTATTTGCCTACTTCCACACACACACACATGCACGCACACACACACATGCACACACACACAATGTGCACAAAAGGCATCTAATTGTTGACAGTGCACTAGAAGAGGGCGCCTTTAAGAGTTTTAATTGAGCTTTCACATCGGGGTTTTATTTACAAAAGAGGACAGAATGGAGTGAAGGCTCTGGCCAAGGCTGCTGGAACAGACTAAGGCCGTGTTTAATAAGAGCTCATTGGTCCTGCTGTTCTCTGGCAACAACAGCCATCTTCTCCAGACACCTAACGCTCCTTCTGCACAGTCGATGCCACCAGCACCATGTGTGACCCTGGACACAAACCCAGTGCACACAAAGGGTAGATCTGTGGAGAGGCCAAGGCCTGTTGGCTCTCGTACAGCTACATGTATTAATTGGATTAGATTGCTCTTGCCCAAGAATAATACAACTTATTCTGATGGTTCCATTCCCATTATTGTTTAATTACCAATGTGCAAAATGGCATTCAAACCAAAACCACAGAAAAAGAAAAAAAGAAACCTTGTTTTTAAGGATACATTAACTCCTATGAAGATGCTACCAATGAAGAATCAATGTAAGCATTGGGAGGAGTTAATACGACCACTAAAGTAACTATTGGTTTATACTTTGCTTGCAGTGATTTTATTTATTTTTAACAGTATTGAATTTTTGGTTTGTACTATCCTCCACCCCAGACAACCTAGCCACATTGGCACATTGCCATTTCCGTTCACATTTTCACTGCATCCTGCTTCATTTTCTTTAATACACTTATTTTCTCAGAGGCTGCTTTCCTGTCCTCATCCCCCAGCAGCTGAGCTGATCAGTGGTGTTTTAACAGCGCGAGCTCCTGTATGTGGTGACAGTGACAGATTACCACAGTGATGAAAGAACTCTCCAGGTTTTGGATGCTGGTTTTCCTTTTGTTTATTCCTTCCTCCGCAGCCTTTCAGCGATGACTTGAGCCCGCTGTTGGGCATCATGTGAAACAGCTCGACTTTGGACCATAAGGAAAGGCTGCAGGCCCACCAGGACCACCAGTGAACTTTGTCTGGCAATCTCTCAGAGAACGAAGAGCAAGTGTGCCAAAAGTTAGTGTGTGGTAGAAAAGTGCTGATCTTGTGTGTTAACCATGGGAAGAAGTGCTGAGACTACTCCAAAGCCCGGTGTTTCAATTGAGCCTCAGGATGCATTGCCACTACAGGAGGTTATAAATACTAGAGTTAGATGATGCAAGGAAAGTGCTACCTCTAACACTACTGTAACTCTGAGTGGTGGCTACAGTCTTATGCACAGACAGGCCTGGTTACTTCTCCATTGCTGGAGATAACAAAGTTAACACTCCCTCTGGGCTCGATGGCACAGTGTTTTATTCATGAGGCGACAACTCCCACTAGTGCTTTAATGCTTATGTCTATGTATCAGTTAAAGAAAAGCTACTTCCTTCCCCTGGCGAACACCAAAATATGTCCACCTCAATTATTCAGCACTGGTAGCTGATGACATAAGAGCAAAGCAAAAAAGCATTTTGAGAAGAAAAGATGCTGACAGCTTCAAACATGAAGGCTCACAAGGCGTTTTTTATGTGTGAAAGCTTGTCTCCAACACTTATCTACACTTGCTGTCGCCTATGACTGGTGATGTTATTCAGCGAGCACTGCTGCACTTGGCCTGAGTGTATGTGAAGTGGTGCTTCACACAGAGAGGTAATCAGGCAACTCCAGGTCCTTATAAAACTCACAGAGAGATTACCAAAGTACACATTCTGGGGCATAGCCAGTCCATGAATCACTGCCCATCCATTGAGTTTTATGTGCAACTTACCATGCATAAGGAATCAGCTAAATAGATGGCGATGCATCATTGAGCAATTAACAATCAGAAGATTTGGCAAAATGGTTAAAATGCGGGCCTGTTGTTGTCAGGTCAAAACCTAAACTAAATTTCTTGTGATTTACATGTTTTAAAGGATCAGTTCACCCAAAATGTCATTTGTCATTACCTCATTGCTTGCGACTTTTGAACCACATGTGGAGAATTACAAAGAGCTTGCAGGACTTTGCAAGGTTTGATCCACATTAGCAGGAACTGTTTTGCCAACAAAGGCTATAGTGAAGATTTGCACTAAATAGGTTCTTTTTTTTTTTTTTTTTTTTTTTTTTTACTCGGGATGTGATCATTTGGCTTTTGAAGACTTGGATCATTCCACACAAGCTGTATAGAGTAATTTTGTCATTATTTTGTCTTTTTGGAACTCTTAAAGCATTAATTTGGAACGGCATGGCTCACGAGGTAGAGCGGTCGCCTAAGAACTGGTAGGTTGTTGGTTCAATCCCCGGCTCCTCCAGAGTCTGCGTCGAAGTGTCCTTGAGCAAGACACTGAACCCCTAATTGCTCCTGATGAGCTGTTTGGCGCCTTGCATGGCAGCCTCCACCATCGGTGTGTGAATGGGTGAGTGTGAAGTGCACATTGTAAAGCGCTTTGGATAAAAGCGCTATATAAATGCATTTACCATTTCAATTTAATTTCAGGCTGTTGTGGGTTGTGCTAGCTAACTCTTCAATGGGCAAATTCAATTCAACTGTGACAAAATGACAAAATTTTCATTTTTGGGTGAACTGTTTCTTTATCTTCAGTTGAAGGATGACAGTCATCCTCTGCAAGATGATAGACTTCTGCTGTTCCTAAGCTAATGAAATCTATTCAAAACCAATTGGAAAAATTAAAGAAATGCAATGGTGGTTAAGCTAAAAACAAGGTAGTTTTTCTTAATTCCTTTTGTTTTGGAGATAGGAGGTTTTCACCCGACAGCAGCATCACACTATACTATGCAAATTTCCATGTGGTGTGATGTGGTGTTAAAATGATAAACCTTATTGCAGATACAGGCATTTTATACATGCTTACATGAAACTGCAGCTCCACATTTTAACTAGGATTACTCGGATTCAAGGGGATTTCAGAACATAAATTGCAGGTGGGGATTATGACCAAGGCCGGGCATTATCTCCTCAATCCCAACAATGTCGTTCAGTATTGCACCTGCAGATTACAGGGACACGAAGCCCATCAAAATCATTGCGTGGAATTTATTCATCAGCAGAGGTCACAGGCAATGGCCACTGGACTGTCATTACATAAATCTCATTCACATCTGACACATGTTGTAAATCTCTCCGGAGAATCAATACCGCGTCCACTGTTTCTGTTTGGGCCTGGGTGATGAAAGCAGATGAAGATGTGGGTTTTTTTGCTATGTTGGGGGTGTTTGGGACATATGGCTGTTTTCCCTGACTGCAGCCTTTTTTTCCTCGTGTTGTCCAAACAGCAGCAGAAGGTAGAGCCCCCTCAAGAATAGGCATCCAGCTGAGGTCAAAGGTCAGGGCCCTCCCTGCCAGTCAGAGGAAAAAGGGTGTTGAAGAGTGCGCTCTGTCCATCTGCAAGCTGAAATCAAACCACCCTCTTAGGCTGCGTCTTTTCACGCCCCCTCCCTGGATTGTTTACCATGGGAGAGGCCTTGTTTTGATAATGTTTCCGCTCTGTCCCTGATTGCTGCTCCTATCCGGCCGAGATGATTTTCCTGCTGAGTGATTTGGAGTTGGTATTACTGTGCACACATGGCAATGGAACAGCGATGTTTTGCAAGGGCGGCCTTGTTTGCATACATTACCTGTATCTGTTTGCATGGCTGGTGACAGAGGATAGATTGAGGGAGGACGGAGCCACCTCTTCTTGCTGTAATCTATCTTTATTTCCTCTGTCACCACAAGGCTCATAAAGACGGTTCGTGACCTTCCAACCTCAGCTCCTCCATCCTCAGCTGTCTTCAAAAGGCTCTGTCGGCTGAGATTTATACCAACGCAAGGCCATTACACTGTTATCACCCTATTTCTCACTATCTTCTGACATATTACTTACTGACTTGATCAGTGAGCAATGAGTAACTGAGCATGTGAGGGCAGCCTTCTCTCACCCATCTTCCACAACCTGGTTTAGAGAGACTTATCTTCTCCTTGTTTGAGTTGGAAAGGATGCCCTTTCCCTCTGTGGCTGTAATCCATGTAATATATCTGTTATTGTTTCTCTCACAGAACCGTGAACGCATCATGAAACTCTTTTAATCTGTGGTGGCCTTGAGAAATTGGGAAAACATTACTGTTCAAACATAGATTACGTCTGCGTGAAAAGACAAGCAGGGAAATGTTTGAGATGCACAGAGTCAAGTTGAGTTTAATCTTCTGCTGTAATAACTGTATTCTTGCCAGTTTTTAGATCAAAAATTGCTCCAAGAGTTAAAATGCTGTTGTTAAAGGACATGAAGAAATCTAGCCTTAAATTTTGTTTGCACACATTCTGATATTGATGAGGCAACTGAGCTTTTGCAGTGTATGGGTCTTTGTGTCACCAGTATACACTGGTGTTCACTGGTGAACAGTATACACTGCTGTTCATTTGATGTGTTATTCAGATGAAATGCACATGCTTCTGTCCATTTCAAATGGAATGGATAGAAATAATCTTTGTTCAAAGCTTTTTTCTATCTGCATCTGATTTGAACTGATGAAAGACTAAAATTACGCCATATTTCTATGTATGTTAGAAACTTTTCTAAAACGCTTGTGAAAGTTTGTTTGAATTGCGAAATAGATTTATCTTTCTCATATGTGGATTTTCATATACAAGATGTACAGCACCCTACAGAAGTGTTAGTAAAAAAAACTGTGGAAAATGGACGAACTGTTAATGAACTGTTAAAATGAATGACACAAGTTATGAGCCATACTCTATATATGTGTTCAGAAAGTTAGTAACATTATTTTCTCCTGTTCAGAAGAAACTTTACAGAAAAATGTTCTGTTTTTAATGTGTGATAATCTTAAGAACAGTTTTCACACTCGTTTTGACCCCTGTAACAGTATGTGTTGTGTTGATTGATAAGTTGCCCTACAAAGAAACTAACCAGCATGTTTAAGTTAAGTTTATTTACAAGTTTAGTTATAATGTGTACCACAGTAGAGTGGTGCACATTATATTAATCTTTGGGTAAATCTTCAAGTAATTCTGTCGGATTTGTTTTTAAATCCGATTTAGATTATGGTGTAGAGTGTTATGACAGAATTAGATTAGTATATCTTGCCTGTGATCTGTTCTTAAACAACCAGCCCAGAATTTTGTTTTTATTGATCATTTTGTGTTGCTCTTTCTCACACAAGATACACAGTTGCAGAAGAAGCAGTTGGAGATTTGAAAGACTTTATCTCCATCTCCACCTTCCCGGCTAAAGATAACTCTGAGTCTGAGTCATTCATGAATATTTTTCGAAAAGCTCACGCCGACCTCTATTAGCTCTGCCCTCCCCTCACATGTACACACCACGTCACTGTGACATTGTTATAGACAGATCTGGCTTGATAAGACGGGGCTAATACAAACAGACAAGAGCACGGCAGCATCTAAAGTCGTCACATACAAAACATGATGGAGACATGAGCCATCCTCACTGACATTTCTTCAGGGGACTGGCATCGTTACATATTGTGCAGCCTCACCGACTGAGAAAACACATCATTATCTATTTTGAGTTTGACTTCACCGAGTCTACACAGTGATTACGCATTCAATGTGGGGATATGAAGGAGAGGGGGTACAGACAGGCATCTTTGTAGGCGAGAAGGGGGGAAATATGACAGACACACAATCCTCATCGTCTGAGAGCTACAAACTGTTCAAACTCTGCTCTGTCTCAGGTGAGATAACCTCATTTCCTTCATCTGCTGATTATTACAGCCATCCTGGATTGTAACCAGGCCGACAGGAGCAACTGCTCATTTACTGTAGCAACAGTGTTGCCATGTTGGCAAAGTCCTCCTCTGGCTTAGTCTGTGTCTTCTGCATATGGATTTAGCCCTGCTCTCTCCTATGTGCTACAGATGACTGCAGCATCCCCTCACTGTGTCCTTTAGCACATCATCAGGAGAAACACTCTTTGGTTATGTTAATGAGATAATTTCCACACTGACCTAAAAAACCAAAGTGCAGGGACTGTCCTATACCAGCAATAAAGCTGAGAAAACTAAAACATATATAATTTTGAGTGTAATTTGAGTACATCATAATAATAATTAGCATAATTTTGATGGATAGGAAATCTTATCAGGGTTAAAGGAAGGGAAGCGCTGGAACTCTGGCAAGCAAAGCTCTGACATCTAGTACAGTACTAGAGTTAATTGCTGTCCATAGTAGATGTAAGAAGCTCATGCTTACTATTCATGCTGTGGGCATAATCCTGTTATTTTACATAAATTCAGTAAATGCAATGTTGTAAAATTTTGTTAACAAGAAAAACACATACAGAGATGTTTGGTGACTGATGGTTATTACAACCAAATCCCTTTTCATGCATGAAACATAAGACAGTTTTGCACCCAACTTTTACATTGCTAAGAACATATATATTAAAATAATTTTTTTTAAAAAATGTTGCTCAAGCCTCGTGTGTTTTTATTGCTTGAAGAAGCAATACGAATGCTTATTTTTTCCAGAGCTGATGATGGAGGTCCTGGAGTGTGCCATCTTATTTCCTTCCCATCTCTGTTCTACTGTAGTAGTCATGACTTATGACCTATAAAACTCTCCAAAAGTAGTTCCTGCTGTTTACCCTCATAGGGCAATATTCTGATTTTAACTCCAGTAAGGCAAAGAGCTTAGCTGTGTTCACATGCTGTTCACGCTGCACACTGAGTGCACCGTGAAATTGGACACCTAACGTTACATTGCAGTCAGGGATGGAGTACAATGTCTCCTTACACACACAGCCTCCCAGAGTTCAACGCCCCCCCCACCCCTCCCATCCCCAGGGTGAGCTTCACAGGCCCTTGTTTTATCCACTTGTCATTTGACTTCGTAATGCTGTGAAAGTGGGAGCGAGCTTGCCAATTTCTACTCCAGGTACCATTGTGCTGAAGCCCTGGGACTCCAGCCAAGCGTCCTCTTAGGGGGTGGGGGTTTGGCGATGTAGTCCCAATAAAAGATCGTTACCAGTGGTGTATCATTGGTGTCACGAGCTGAAAAGTCCCTGAATTGTCCAACTGTTGAACATGGGTAAATGTTTTACTTTTCCCCTGCTTGTAAAGTCTTCGTCAATATAAATGGAATGTGTGAAACAAGCCGAGCAGCTTTGAGCGTGACATAAAAGACGCTGAAGTCATGAAGTCATGAAAAAAAAAAGCAAGAATGTTGAGTTGAGTCCAATCTGGAGGATGAAAGCTACTCAGCCCATAAGTCAGAGTGCAATATACACACTAGAGCAATGAAGCTTGACAGCAGGGTGGTGCAGCAACAAGGGAGACTGTCCTTCTGCCAGAAGGTCCAAGTTCAAGCTCCCACAAGAGCAAGCATCCACCCTGCTGAAGTGTCCTTGAGCAAAACACACACACGCACACTTGAGCAGCGCTGCTCTGTAGCTGACCCTGCGCTTTGATCTCTCTGCAGAAAGGGGCCAAGTCAAAGGAGGTGTTTTCTCTTTGGAGGGATCAATAGAGTGTGACACATCACATATGGGCTTATCTTGTCCGCGAACCTTACGAGCTGTAATGGCAGCGAATTCAAGAAGAGGAGGAGGACACTAGAGTGTTATTGAATTACAGTGGGAGGAAGATAGTTGATACAAGCAGGGAAAATATGGGATTTTCTAGATAAAATAAAACAATGAGGGTGGCTTTAAAGTGCTTATTTCCTTTTTGTAACCAGCGTGCTTGGATCAGCTGATGGATCCTGTGATGTTTTACTTGATTAAATGAAAATGGAAATGTTCCATTAATTTGTGGGAAAATAAAACCGCTCGGCTGTGGTTCAGTCCAGATGAACCAAGTTACCTTCACCCCAGACGTGACTGCCAAATTCCAACAACATTCCTCAAACCGCTTTACAACAGTGGCCTCAGCTGCAGTAAATGGGCACTGTCCTGCAACAACAAGTGTTAAATGTATACTGTGTTTATAGAGAAAACAAAGAGGGACCTCCTCACACACTGGGGCTGATCAGTCATTGCACAGTGAGGGTGTGGCAGACACTCTGATATAGCGCCACATATAGCTAATCCACTCCATGTGCTTGAAACCTGACACACTGACCGAGTATGGAGACACAACAAGATGGAGGGCCTTGTCGGTGATGGGGGACTCCCCGGTGCCCCATCAAACACAGCACACCGCTGCTTGATGGCCATATTCTCCCTCCTCCATCACCCATCCCCCCACCCAGACCTCCAGCCTGGTCTGCTCCAGCACCCAGACTCCACCCATAAACCGAAGAACCACAGGAACCGCTCTCCAGGCCTCTGATTTTTCGCCGACTGCACAGGCTAATGCTGCAGGGACATCAGGAGTGTTAAGAAAAACATTCCACCCTCAGATACTCTTACATTTATATTCCATCAGTGTGTGCTGTTCAATTCATTCCAGGAGTTATTTTGTGGTTAAAAGTTGTAATTGGCATTTTTGTTGTATCCAATTTCATTCAGAATGCCTCGCATACCTCCTCTGCACTTAATGATGTCCTACATTTCCCAGAAACCCTTTTGACAGGCAACATGCCTGAACTTGTTGCATTCAGTACTTGCAATTGAAAAGATCAATATATAGTTATAGCAACATGTTTTAGGTTACATTTTCCCTTTAAAGAAGATATTTCACTCGTTTTGGCTCCCTTTTTTCTCTCTGCTGTGTTTGCATGTCAAACAAAACCAAGACAGGAGAGATGCAATTTGATGTTTTGTGTGTATATTATTTGATGCACATAGCTGCACACAGTTAGAAGCATTTGTTTACCAGAATGCCAAACATTCTCTACCCTTAAATTTTTTAAGTTACATTTTTTTTTAAGTTCACAAAAATTGCATGCATTTTTATTCACATGCAACATGAGGGATTAAGGGCAATGTAAAATGAAAATATTTTATAAGTCTCCAAAAAGAAGCCATAACCCAATCCCAATCTGCACCACTCCTTTTCTTCCCCTCCACAAATGCAATTATACAGCCCTCTTTGCCTTGTATTATTTTTGTACAGTTGGGCAAATTAGCAATAATCACAACTGTGAGGAAGACAAGGATGTTTCAGTCGGCAAATCAAGACAATGGTTTTGGATCCCACAACCCCAAAAAATTTACCGCAGATCCCTTTCTCAACATCTATAGTCCCACGTGGCTGAGTCTTAATCAGAAACAGGCAGACTGGATCAAGTCCCACATGTGGAAGACTGGATTATAAAAGCTGTGAACAATTAACATGCATGTGGGTCTGCCTTGCCTCAATGAGAAAGGAATGGTATCTGCTTATGTTAATTTCTCAGGATTAATTTAAGAAGCTTTTAAGGGCACTTTAGTGGGAGGGATTTTTTTTTTAAAGTAGAGTGACTCTTTTTCTTGCTTTGTTGAGCCAAGTAAAAACTGTTCCTTCTGTTATTGAAAATATACATGAGCGAGAAAAAGTATTTCAGGAGCCATATATTCGCAAATAACAGAGAACGTGTGAGAAACCATGTTGTGAAAACTTACTCATTGTCGCCACCGTGCAACAATGTCTTGCAGAACACATATGCGTATTTGTGCATGTGTGCGCGCATGTGTGTGTGTTAGTGTGTGTGCGTGTTTCTGTGGTGTTGGCTCGGAGCTGGGCTGGCGCCGTGCTCGGCCCCATGGCTGCAGCTCCAGATGTGCTCCATCTCTCTGTGAAGTACAACTCCACACACCCCGAGGAGGATGAAGAAAACTTTGTGGAGGGATTGAGAGAGAAGGAGGAGGCTGCTGTGGGGGATTGAAACATGACCTCCTCTCCTCTTC
>OMLF01013345.1:0-26222 GCA_900302615.1 Holocentrus rufus | reverse complement strand
CTCTCCTCTTCACCATCATCCCATCAGCCCACCCCCCCCCAACACTGTGTGACACGTTACTCAGCCATTTCAGTCAGTAAAATCACATAAGTCTGGGCTAGTTTTACAAAGCTTTCAAATGGAGCCAGTGAAATCCTCACAATTTTTTATGCACCATCTCTCATTTTATTGATATAGTGATGTATGAGGCAATCAAATAAAGTTGGCTTATGTGGATGGGTCTCTTTTGTCTGTTTTGGGCTCCACCCGTGGACGCCTGCCAGTCCCGCTGTAAATGAAATACAGTGAAAGGCTTCCTTTATCACATTAACTCTCCCCTCTTGTTAAGGCCAAATATTGTTGATTTACATATGCAATTAGCAGTGCTGAAGGGGCAAATTTCAGCCTAACAATTGTTGTCATGGTTCAAAAGAGTAATGCAATTAGAGTCAATTGTTTAAGCACGCCCGCCCAATTCAATTACTCATGTGCAACTGACAATTACTGTCTGGCTGTTTGAGATGCACAACTAATGAATGACATCAGGACATGCTGCCACCTTGCATCACTGCATGCCTGGCTTTCTGCAGACACGGTCATCAAAATAAAACTGCTTGTTGACTGGATTCCATTTTACGTATGGAGAAATCTTCGTTTTCCCATAACAAGAATAATCATGTTAACGTGGGTAGAAACAGCAGGGTTTTTTCAGCGCTAACTGCTCAGTTGATGAACTAAATGGAAAGATGCTTGCTTTGATGTTTCCAGTGTTAGTTTGTGATTTACCTTCTTGAACTTATAAATAAGAATAAGAGCAAAGGAAGAGAAACCAATGTTCTCTGTAGAGTTGCATTATGAGCTTTCTTTACAGTTGTGCATGGTGAGAATTATATAAAAGTCTCGCCTCAATAAATCCTCTTGCTCACACCCAAGTTGTATGAGAAGTAATGAAAAGTACAAATACTAGAATGCCAAACCCACTATGAACCATGCTGGGCTCACTGCTTTTTCAGCATGTGTACTTGTAGGCTGCTGCCATTTTGCAGAGTTAAAGTAAGTAGTTGAACTGATAAATGTAGAAAGGTCTTGTAATCAGTAAACAACATTATTTTCTTTTCATTTAAGACGATGAGAGATCTGTTTTGATTTAAATAAATAAATGATTTTTTTTTTTTTTTTTTTTTAAATATATGTTAACTTTTATTTTCTTGTATTGATGTTAACATATTTTACTGAATTTGAAGGAAGTGACTTATCGGCTTCATTATCATTGGGTGAGATTAGCAATAGTACACTTTAGTAAATTCACACGAACATTAGCTGCCTCTTTCAAGTCTGTTTTGGTAATCACCAATCTCTATATGCCACAGGAGCACCATATATAGAGAGGTATAATCATGTGAACCAGCAGGCTGCAGTAATCAATACACTGGTCTCTACTGATATGACCTGTAATGATCCACTGGTGGACCTTGTTAAGAAAGAGTAAATATCTAGACATTTTTATTTGTTGCTACTTTATTGAAGGCCTGGATAAGATGGAAAGACAACATTTCAGAATCCTTAACGATCCCAGCAATGTCACCAAATGCCTATCAATTTCTTTGACCCCCTCCAGCATACAGACTCTGAGATGCTGTGATTTAATTGAAGGATGGTTGTAAAATAATTGGGTATCATCATGGAAAATGTTAAGGAATAAATTCCAGTATGAGCACATGGAACCTGAGACAAGATGTTATTTATTTACTGGTCATTGTAGGTTCTATTATGTTATGTGAATATGGGCAAATGCATTGAATTACAAAATGCCAGTGAATTAAGCAAAAATATACATTGGTATTAACCTGCCAAACTCTGATTTCCCCTTAAATTTCCCCTTAAGTAGCTTCAAAGTTGGAAAAAAAAAAATAAATACACATCTTCTATATTGTGTGGCAATGTCACATACATTATATATTGTGTGTCTGCTGCCCAACACTGAGTGAAAAATTCAAACCCAAGATGCAGTTGTTTTATGGTTGCAGCATTACATCAAATAGAAAATTTATGGATGTCTTGTGCATCATTTTATAGACATTTCCCTGTAATTCAGCAGGACATATTTGGTATCTTTGGAGGCCCTGAGCTATCCACTAGAATTTAAAATAAAGTTTTGTGGGTTTGAACAAAGCTCAGCCACGCAGCATGCATTTGTAATGAAAATCCCACCAATGAGTTGCAGAGGGGATTCTATATGTGGGTTTTGTTTTGTTTTTCTTTGGAATATGTCCAATTATGTTTTGGCGGGGGTTGTTTGTTTGTTTTTTCTGTTTTGAAGACCTCAAAATACAATTATACAAAAAAGAATACTGGCCCTGGACGTGAGGCCTGTAATATATAACAAGAAGCATTTATGTATTTTGATGGGTGAAGCATCTTATAAAATGAGAGCTATTTTCATTGAGAGAAATAAAAAATATAAAACTAGCAAAATGTACAGTTTGCCTAATGTAAAACATATCTTTCATCAAATTAACAATCATGGACAAACTCTTGAAAGCAGTGATTATATCTTTACTGACAGTTCAGTTTATTAAAACAAACTCTTTTTTGCTTATAAAAACCACACAAATAAGAACCACAGATTTGTTTGTCTTTTTTTTTTTTAACAGTTTAAGTTTTTTTGTAATGTCACCTTTTCAAACCTGAGGACCTTCTTGCCAGTAAATGTCAGCTTTGTGTCAGGACAGCTTGGCCCGGCAACAAAACATCAATTGTTTCCAATTGGCAGAATTTCCTTCCCTCAGTCGTGGCTCCGGCCTATCAGAGGCCAGCTTAGTGGAACAGAATACGTTCACCCTGGCAACCACTCCACTTCTACCTCTCTTCACTGACAGTTTTTACACCGTCCTCCGTCTCCGTCAGATGGTCAAAATCACACCCACCGGTGAACTGAAACAGGCCATTCCTGCAACACAGGATGAGGTAAACCCTAACCCCCATGATCACACGGCTGGCTGTGTGTGTGTGTGTGTGTGTGTGTAGTGACAGATACCGGATTATTGTCCTGCTTCCTGATCCTGGAGGGCAGATTACTAATAAATTGGATCTGAATACTCAATATTTCATTTATGATGTAAGGTTATCTTGGAGGTGGAGGGTGGATACTCTAAGTGAGTGGGATATTGAACTATCTGAAAGGAAAGGATTATGCAAAGATGCGCCCAGTGCCTATAGCAGATGCTTGTGGGGGAAGCAGTGATATTTGAGCCGCGGCACAGATGTGGGAATACGGCTCAAGACAAGTGTGGGTGGTGCCGTGTGTTTCAATGCAGCTGGGTTAAAACACAAACCACACTTACTTCAGTAACCCTTCCCTGGCTATACTTTTGCAGACACACATCTGTACACAGACACAAATAGACACACACCCACATGCAGACCCCCAGCGGAGCGAGCCGCTCCACACAGAGCAGAAGTTGTTTATTCTCCTCCTTCTCTGAAATGACAGTGTTGCCATTAGGGGCTCAGAGAGACTGGGAAGCCATGTTTAGAGGATAATCTTGCCCGGACCATCTGGTCAAGATTTTCTCTCTTCTCTGTATTTCTGATTTCCTCTTTTTTTTCCCCCACGAAAGAAAAAAAAAAGTCTTTTTGTAATCTTGAAATGCAATTCAGAAATCACATGGATTTGATTTACTTCTCCATCTCTGAGAAGCAGAATAACAAAACGTTTTATAGAATGGAAAATTGAAAGGCATTCGGTGGAGGGAGAGCAGATTGTGTGGCCCTCCAAGCCACTGGTGAACTGCACAATCTATGCATTACTGATCACTTCCAGTTGCCTCTCTAAAGCTGGATCCATCAGCAATCCCATATCCCTCCAAGTATAATGGATGTTGTTGACACAGGAAATTTAATCTTGATATCTTGGTGATGATGAAAGTGGTTGTAATAGGATTAAACTGAGCTTGACAAGAGTGTGACACAGCTACTACAGGGCTTTACTCCACGAGTATAACGCTCTGAATTAGGTAGAGGAGAACTGTGCTCCCCACATAGCCAGGTTTGTTCCACATCTAGGAAATTATTTATCTGTTTGGTTATTTTATCTGTTTCTTTTTTCTTCCTGAGTCATTTAATGTATGTGTTCACATATTTATTGCCCAAATTTTCCCCAAATTCTTGCATGTAAAAAAGCCGTCATATATATAAAAAAAGATCTCTTCCGAACTGTAATTTTCATCTTATTTATTTATTTATTTATTTATTTATATAATCAAAAACTCAAACTCATTTGTGTATTTCTTCTAATGTTAGGATGAAATCTATGATTAAAATCTACAAATTACTGTAACAAAAACTTAATCCATAAAATTTTCTATCTATAAACAAATTCATGCTTTATGACTCATTGAGGTCTGATCCTCCCCGCACACGTCACTGTTTACATTGAAAATCAACATTTACAACTATCATAAGTACACATAAACACAGCTCTGACATATTGGCATTACCCTTGTTTGCGGACATGACTTTAATTGTCTAAGCGGACTCATGCGTTATCTCTAGGATAAGAGGTTTAAAATGATGAATGGATGCGGGAAAGAACTGCTTCAGCACTCCTGAAAATAACTGTGTATGTTACGCATACACATGCCAGTAATGTCCAAAAAATGTAAAGCTCCAAAAAAATGTAAGAGACTGGGAGTAGAAATATAGACCATAATAACAGAAAAGTCCTATTTTAGTCTGGACTGAAAGACCAAAACCGATCTTAAACGTCTCTCTCTCTCTCTCTCTGCTCATGTATCTGCCATGTGGCCTTTTACCATAAAGCCAGATTATGGGTTGCATGGTTGGAGCCACAGAAAGCCATCACTTAGGGGCTAAAGACTGGAGTTAAGATTAACTGCGCTTCAGGTCAAAGAGATTTGTTTCCACAGACGCAGCACAGCACATGTGTTTGGCACTGACAGGATTCTGGTATGGCAATGGTTAAATCCAAACACAAAGATTAAGACACATTAGCTAAATTCTGGTTGATGAGCCTTTTAAGGGCCGAAACAGTCACAGTGAAGCATGCAGTAAGTCTAATGACAGTGGAACAGACATCAATTAGCCCAGGGGCTTTCAAACTTTTTCATGTTTCAAACCCCAAAGTTGACTTTCATTAAAACACAGACAACCAATTTAAACTGACTTCACCCAATGGACCCTGATGCAAAATGATTGTTTTTGTTTAGATGTTATACTTGAACAGTGACAAATATATTCAAAGAGATTAATACATACGCTAACAATTGCTAATACTTTTTTTTTTTTTGGTATCGTAACAATTTTTATAGCTAATTGAAAGTGAAATTAAACTGTTCCTCATTTTGCTGACGGCCCTGAACTGCACTGTGAAAACCACCGAATTAAACTATTGACCTTATTCCCTTGGCAGCCATTTTCATCTATGAATCAAAAGAAGTCTTCATGAGCAACAGTTATCACATTAGTCAGCAGTCTTGGGAACAACGACTTGCAAATATGAAAGTTAGTTAGCTTACCGGATAGCTCCTAGCTAGCCGTGGTTAGCTAGCATGTATAGCTAGCTGCCTTGAGCCAAATGGCTATAACCTACTGTAAAAATCCATTCATCTAAAATAAGTTCTCCGGTGGGGAATCTGTGAAATGGTAATAATACGTGCTGACATTTAGCTAAGCAGAGTTTCCCACTCCAGGTATGATGTAACTCTAAATAGCTGCTGTGGGAGTAAGGGTGATAAGAATAAACTAATAAACTGGATTAGGTTAGTCATTCTTCAGTGGGGGTTTCTTCTGTCATGGAAATCGCAACAAGATGAACAGGGATACCGTGGGAATGTGGAAACCAGTGTTCTTAGAGGGATACAAAGCCATGAGGGATGTACAGTCACTCTACATTCTTGAATGTGGTTTCGATGTGGATGGTGTGAGTCTCCAGAGCTTCACACGCTGCTGGGATGGTTTGTCATCGCGAAAGCTTTGCATGTAAGCAACGGTCACTGGTCACTGGCAGGCCCTTTCCGGTTCACCACTTTGTTTTAGCCAAACTCAAATCATGGCCCTCCTGCTTACCCACTTCACATGGCCGTGTGCTTTGTTTTATCTGATGCACAATTTGAAAAGGCTCTAATTACAATGCCAAAGCCGAGGAGTGAGTTTACACCAAGGGGCAAATATCATGTTTGCTTGAATCAACCCACTTATTTGAGGTTTCGTCCTCAATAATTTACTTTATATCGGTGTCACGCACACGTATTTCTTCAATCTTCATTAAGAGGAAGAGCTAGGAAAGAAATCCATTAGACTACATTACTGAGGCGATCAAGTAACTGTAACTGTTCGACCTCTGTCCTGCATTTTCCCAGAAAATATCAATTTGTTGCTAAGTCTTTAGCCAGTACGGATCTTGCTTTGCTTTCTGGGATATTAAGTAATGATTTTCCATTAAGTATTCTTTCAATTACAGAATGCAGTCACGAAAACCATCTGGGTAAAGTAGGCCAGTGCATGATTCAGTTGATAATATTCTCTGATTGGCAAATGTCCAATGTACCATTCATCGTAAACATTACTGTCTGTGTTGGTATCAGTGAAAACTACTGCAGGAATAGAAATTTTACGCTAATTAAGTGAAGCAAAAATTCTACTTCAGGTTGACTGTCAGACAAATTTCTCAGCAGCAGAAAACAAATCTCAAATTTCAAGCATATTTTGCATTTGCAGAAAAAGCACAGTTCATTTTCTTTATTTCTATGTGTCTACTCTACATATACTCTTTTTATGCAGTGTTTGCTGTCACATAAAACATAAACATTTCACATGAAGCTCAGCATGATAATTTGACCTGCTTGCAACATAGTATAAACAGCAACCATAAAGTCTGAGCCACGTATTGTAAGCCTGAAAAAAAAAGCACTCTTTGGTGACCGCCTCCATCACCATTGAACCACTGGTTGTCAACAGAATAAAAGACACAAAAGTCTAAAAAAAATACTCATTCTCACAAGGCTCAGAGGACTGTGCAATTTCTGCTAAATTTAAGTCCTCGAGCCCACAAACACTCACACATGCATTTGTGCATGCAGCTTACAAGGATCATAATTATTGTAAATCATACAGTATATAGCACTGTTTCCCTATCAAGCTGTGTACTGTTTGGGAAGCTACTGACACAAAGAAACCACAAGCCCAAAATCCACTCCTCCCTCCCACAGTACCCTCTAGTCTCAAACAGTAGCTGACAGCTTCTCACACCTCTGTGGTTGTTTGCATCAGAACTGTCGGAGAATCCTCACAGATGTGTCAAATACTGGCATTTCTGGCCGTTTTATGGCGTGTCCTTTATAACCCCTCAAACTACCAGTGACGAGCCGGAGCCCTGACTGAGAAAAGGGCTTGCAGGCAGGCCCCCGTGTCCATGTGCCGTTCATCTTTGTCTAGTGGTTTGTTAGAGCCCAAGTGAGAAGAAAGGAACGTCTTTCCAGCTGAGACGAAAACAGCGAGAAGCTCAAATGTAGCAGTTATTTTGTGAGGTTAGCAGGCAAATATGAAAAAGATGCTGATGGCCTAACTACCCATGTGTTTTTCCTAAGATCCTTTCATATACCGCAAAAAATCTCCATACTGAAAAGTCATTAAGTCTCATATTCAGTCTTAAAATTTTGTTATTGAAGTGAAAAAGTCAAAATAAATGAAACAATCTGTCAGTTGGATCAGAAAATCCTACCTGTTTTCAATGTAGTTTCACTTGTTTGTGGATTTTTCTCAGAGCAAGTATAAATATGGTGAAATAAGGCGGAATAAGGCAGATCAGACCACTAGTACCAAGAAAATGACACTTGATTAAAGAAAATACTTGAAACAAGTTGATTAGCATTGGAAACAAATGGGATTATCTCATCCCAATGGCAGATTATTTCAAGAAAAACAAGATTTGAAGACTGAAAATGAGACTTTGTGACTTAAAATAATGATTTTGTGCAGTGTACAGGTTAGATTAACAGGAGAATACAGTCCAGAAAGTACCAAGAAATGCACCGTCCAAAACACAAAGAATAGCAATAGTGTCAGTGAATGATCATCCACAGCAAATATCATTTTCTAATAAAGTGGAATCTTGTTCATCACAAGGCCTTGGGAATGGCTGCTGTTCAAACCAGTGAAATGCTAGATGACCAAAATACATTGAGATACAGAAATTATTTATATTCAAGAAAAATTAAACATTTATTCGCACATATTTCCTAAACTCCCTATGGTCTAATTTGCAGCTGGAATTCTTCTTCTGTTTGCATGTAACAACAAGAAGGTTCCAGCAAGTGCACCTAATTAATAGAAAATATTTTTGCCTAGATAGCTTGATATTCAATATATTATGCTTGTGGTTTATCCTTCTGAGATTTAAATGCTAGAGAGTCTGCTGTGCCTGTGTTATCCAGCCACATAGAACAAAACACAGTTTATAGATTATTCATTGCAAACAGGTCGAGATCCAATTGACATGGGAAAATGTACGGCCTGTGAGCACTACCAGTCCCTTCCCCCCAGCCGAGTAATTGATAAAAATTGATCCAGCGTTGTACTGAGAGGTAGCCACAGTGAGTCTGGCCTTTGGCCCTGGGTCACTGCTTCTGGTCTTGCTCAACTGGTTTCAAAAAAAGGATGAAAACAATCAATCACTGACTGGATGGACATGAACCACAGGGACTATATGTATCAATACCAAACCAAAAACACCAAACTTTAAACTTTTTTTTATATAGCACATTTTGTACAATTAAATCCAATGCAATGTGTTTTACAGTTAAATAAAATAGAACACTAAAGAACAAAAAGTAAAAAAACAAATTAAAGAACAGCAACAACCTCTATGTGAATTGGTTGTATTTCCTAATAGGAAAAACTTTCTCTGCCTATATGGACAGTAATGCAGTAGCTTCGAGAAAGATCCTCTGTACCTATACAGTAGCACAGTATTGTACAGACTCTACACCTATACTATTTTATTCATAGAAAAGTATAGAAACAACACGATAAATATATGAATTACCAATCTGGCTTGAGACACTTGGAAAATGAACATGCTCAAGTAAAGGCCCAAACTTCCAGATATATCATCAACAATGAATTTAAAAGAGTAATGATAAAATGAGATAAGCATAGGAGAAGCACTATCTTGGTTTAAATGATAAATCATCCACATCTCATTACCAGTTACCACAAACTCTGCAGCTCCTATTCCAGAGAAGCAAACACGGTCATGGTCATGATCAATGAGGAGTGCAGTCAGGCAACCTTATAATGTCCTCTGTGGTTCCTGTTGATAACACGGTGTTGTCGGGTCTTTGATCAAAGAACAAGCTTACATGAATGGGGACACTTGTATAGGAGTGGGAGTAGAGGGAAACAAGCCTTCAGTATCTTCTCATCTGGAGTCTTAAAGTCTGTGAAGTCAGGCAGTTAGAAAATTTAGCCTTACAGGGAAATGCAACAAATATAAATGTGTAACAGAGGTTACACAGTCAGAGAGTCAAGCAAAGTTAAACAGGCCTCTGAGTGAAGTAGATGACTCATCTGTGGTTTGGGATTCTTTTTTTTTTTTTTTCATTATTTTTGCATGGAATTGTACTAATTACAGGAACATCCTGAATACAAATATGTCTGTATTCAGGAGGACAAAAGAGGACAACGATCTACAACTTTTTACACTGCAGTTGCCCCAATTTCTATTTTTTGCATATAAATCATATCATTTGACTTTTTGTAGGCAGAGTCTGTAAGTAATGTAGATTAGATTATGGATGTGTCAAGATCAGGGGTGAGGAAAGTACCTTTACTTAAGCAAAAGTTACAGTATTATTTTGGGAAAAAAATGCTTCCCATATTATGTTTTGTGTGTAAAATTTTATTCTGCAAAGTAACAAGTTAACTACAGCTGTCAAATAAAAGTAGTCCAATAAAAAGATAAAAAGTATATTTCTCTCTGAGATGTAGTGCAGTAAAAGCATAAAGTCTCACAAAGTGGATATACTGTACGTGCAGTCCCTTAATAAATGTACTTTGTTACTTTCCACCAAAACAGATAACTGGGCATGCACAATTTTATATAATGTGCCAGCACCAATTAACCAGGTCAGACTCCCTGTGCACCTGTGATACTTGACAAAGTGTCTCTGATTCTGATTCTCAACAGCTCAAGCATCGTTGGAAATCCTTCAGAGTGTTTCATCCTGTTGAATCAGCTTGCCCTTGAGCTGCGTGTTGCCATCAGAGGATCAGGGCATCTATCAGACAGCCGAGGTCCACCTACTGCTGCGCTGGGATCTTGGCTCAGATGCTGACCACCCTTGGGATATGTTTTTTCACTGCTGAAGGACAATAGTGCACCAACTCACACACACACACTGCTCTACTTCGGTCCCTGCGCTGGAGCAGACATTGTTTAACTCCAGCATGAGGACGACAGCATGGCACCGCTACATAAACCACAGCTTTTCTTTGATGTGTTATTTTTTATGGGCGAGGAAAGCCTTATGGGCTGGGCCCTCCTCGCCTCCGCCTCCTCCTGTGACCCAACTGACATCCTGACTTTGAACGTACGCTGGTCAAAGGTTGGGTGAGCTCACCAATCAGGAACGACATTGCTGTGTACAGTTTGTGTGAGAACGTGGGTGTACCTGCAATTCATTTACCAAGTGGAGGGCCATTTGAAAGAGGGAAAAACCAAAGGGCTGTGCTGCACACTGAGCGGCATGTGAGCGCTCTGCTCTGCATGGGAAACATAAGCTTGCTAGCATGTAATTAGCTGTTACTATTTTCATTCCACATAGCCCTAAAGCAGCACGAGGCTGTTGGTTGCACACCCACTGCCAGGAAACTTTGAGGCTGTCAGTGTGGCTTTTGAGTATTACTCTTCAACTTAAGCTATTAACTTTCTGTATAGAGAAGCATTAGTCTAGAGAGACAGAGGAGACTGTCCTAACCAGAGGACCCCTCCCTGAAATGAATGAGCCCTCATACTACCCACAGCGGGGAAACCTACATTTTGCCAAGCCGTCCAGAATGAAAAATAAGTTCTTTCAAGAAGCACTTTTTCAGGAAAATTCTCGAAATCCTGAAGAGGCAAGTAGTCATAAATAGCCTGTAGTTGTAGTGCAGGAAAGTATAATTATGCGCATAGAGCCGGCTTGGTATTCATTACAAAAAATAAATTAAAAAAAGATATGCTCAAGTGGATTAAGGGGTTTGCGATTCTACGTTTCAGGAAGACCCCAGCCAACTATTATAAGTGGAAAACAGGACTGTCCTCCTGAGGGACTTCTCAGTGACTTTGAGGTAAAACGCTCATTTTCCTCTCCCCTAAATCCTGCACTGAACATCATCCAAACTGCAAGCTAATGCAAACTACTGGCACCACATCAAAGCAGGGCTGGTGTCTGCCTCACTTCCTCTGCCCCCGTCCCTCTGCTCCTTCGCTTCTCTCCATCTCTGGAGGGGTCAGAGTAAAGACAGAGTACAAGATCGACAGAACATTTTAAACAGAAAACACCTTTTCTTACAGCTGTACTGGGAAAGCCAGACCTAGCTTAAACCACTGAGTCGGCACTCAGCATGGAGTGGAAATAAAATGAATTGGCACCTTGGCAGAGTATGGAGAGGGTCTCCAGCTATGGCAGGTCTGCCCGTTTTAGAGTTTTGTCCACCATACACATACATATCAAAATAATAATTTTAAAGAAATGATTTCCTCTGCAAACAGAGTTGGACAGGGGTTATGTTTTGACCTCATTCTGTTTGTCTGCTTGTTTGTTAGCACGATATCTCTAAAAGTTATTAACTGATTTGCATGAAACTTGGTGCAAAGGTTGATCCGAGTCAAGGAAGAAGGAAGAACTAATTAACTTTTCACCCTGATTGGCCAAAGTGGGGTGTGGCGGTGTGCGTGACTACTTTTGGTCAATATTCAACATGTGGAACTAGCAACACTGAGGTTTATAAATGTTTTTCAAAACTAATTAAACTTTAAGTGCATTCATCACGTTTCTGAAAACCTGACATTCTGGAGATACACGGTTTTCACTCAGCAGCAACATGTGGCTTCACATTAAACATTGGTGATATTAACATGAAATCTGCATCTTATTGCAAAGGAGTTATAGTAGTGTCAAGAATTTTTTTCCCCATCAATAATATATACATTTGTGCAGCAAGGTGCTCCAAAATCAAATCAGATCATATACTCTTTTAAGGTATAGTGTAGTGTTAGATCATTAACATAAAAACATATTACCATAAATCAGTGATTTTACATCATATAATCTGTACTGATTAATACAAAATGTTAGAACATGTAAAGCAGAAGCAGATATAATAGATGGTATTTTATTTCAATTTAAGAAATTGACAAGCACTCATCAATCAACATATTAAAACATTTGCGCCATCTGTTCAATCAAACTCACATGATGGCTCCTTAAAATAAATACTTTTAAGAGGACATAATACAGACAGAATATGGGAGATTCAAACCACACGGACAAACAAATTATCCAGATGTTCAAGAGATGAGAGGGTCTGAAAATTCCCAAAGTCAACCCCGACTCTCCAACGAAAGTGTTGTATAAAACAGTTAAGCATTTTTAAAAATACAGAATCTTACAAAAAGTTTTTTTTATTTTCGTACTTCTTTAAATCACTGTAAAATATCAGCTGGTATTATGACAAGAAATGAGGAAATTTCATGTATAATAAAAAGACAGAATGTGCTTCTGCGTTTTTACATTAGTATTCACATACGTCATGAATGTACTGCGTCATCAAAGTCCTCCACCTCTCTGATGGTGCTGGGATGGAGTCTCAGACAGGTGAATTGCACAAGGCTGATTTTTCTTCAACCAGTCCCCATAACCAGATTGTGCATTGAGCTGAAGATACACACCGGTGACCATGGTAACAATAAAGGTGCAGCCAGTCCTGAAACACCCACATATTTGCAGAGACCATGTCATTAACCATTTTTCAAACAGCCTCCGTACACCATTCATGCTGAGGCTATGTTAACAAAAAAAAACAAAAAGTCACAGCCAAGTGTTGTGATGATTGAAACCATTGTCTCTTTATAGGATATATTATCAACAGTGTTCACATTTTCTGTATATAAAAAAACAAACAAAAAAACAAAACAATTTTGTTCCATTAGACAGTTGCTGCACTCTCAAACTGTCGCTGTCCAAAAAAGACAAAATAGCCATCACGGGGAGAGGATTTCAAGAATACAGGTTACAGTACAAAAACATGGTCCAAGTGGTAGCACATGAAGCATGCATGTGTTTATGTTCGCCCCCCCCAACCCCAAAACCCTCATGCCAAAACATATAAAAAGGCCACATGGCTTTTCCTTCACTCTTAAATGCACGTGTACTCCGACAAGTCTGACTGGCCTTTTTGTCTGCTCTGCTCATTTGAAAACCAACAAAAGGTGCTTTCCTATTGGCGGACTCAACAATAGATGCACACTGCCTCATAGGGTCGCTATGAAGTGTGTGTCCAAACCAGGACGTGAAGGTGTTCCCGGAGCTGTCTACGACTGGTCAAGCAACCGAACACAAGCCACAGGCTGTTGTTGTGATGGAGCAAGTCACTAGAAGAGATGGATCTACAATTTGTTAGTGTGTGTACACAAACCTCGCTAGTAATCTCTTACCAAGGGCTTTGTATTTGTTAAGGGATCAGTGGGAGTAAGAGCATGTAAACAAAAGGCAGTTGGGCTTGAGCTGAGTCTGCTGAGCTCCGTCCTCTATAGATCACCCCAGACAAAAAAAAAAAAAAAAAAAAAAATGCAGGGCGTCTCCAACCAGATTCCAACTTTCATTCTACTCTAAGTGCAAAGGCTTAGCAAAGCCCTTCACCCCTATATTCCCATAATCTTAACATCTGTACTGCTGAAATAACACAACAAAAATATAACTTAAGATAAACTCTCTAGGCACTGTTTGATTTCCAAGGCTTTTCACTGTAGATTGTGATAAAGGTAAGCGAACAAACAAATTCTTTTAAAAAAACAAAAGGGAAACATCAGAGAGTGATGGTTTTTGCAGACCAAACACTTTTTCCTCTGTAGTGTATCAAGGTCCTCCAGTCAGCTAACCCAGCCAGACAGACTAGCTTCAAGCTCTGCGGTGGAGAGGCCGTAAGGAAAGAAAGCGTCTAAAGGGTAAGTGTGTATAAGTTTTCAAGGTTAAGTGTCAGTTCCAGTCCAGATCTTTCTCCTTCATACTAAGAAAAAAAAAAGACAAGATCTTAAGCCATTATCTTCTGGGGTATCTCTATAGAAGCCTTGAGGAAGATGCAGTTGTCTCGGATGTAGTTTCTCTTCTTGATCTCCTCGTGGGAAATGAACTTGGGGTAGCCGAAGCCCAGGGTGCTCTCGTCCAACGAGTTGCGGCTGCTGCAGGGCTTCTGGAAGTTCTTCCAGTTGGGGTCCGGGTTGAAGGTCTCCGTGATGTGCTGAGGCTTGGAAAGCGACGGGTCGCTCTGGTCCAGGATGGAGAAAGTCACCTTGTAGGAGAAGGGCCACTCCAGCAGGTTGTCGTACTCGCCGGGCAACACGCGGATGTAGATGGACAGGTGGGAGCCCTCGCCGCTGCCGTTACCGTTCAGGAAGGCCGACACCTGCAGCTTGTAGCCGTAGCGGTGGGTGTAGAAAGGTGGGCTGAAGAACTCGTGGTTGTTTCGGAGCTTGGCCTCCTGCAGCTTGCGGGAGTAGTCGTTCAGCTTCCAGATGAGCACGCCGTCGTGGCTGACGGACAGCTCCTCCATCTCCCTCCGCAGCTCCAGGATCTCCTGCCGCTGGCGTCCCACCAGGTTACACATCATAGTCAGGTGAGACTTAGTGGTGTCCTCCAGGTGACGACCAATAGCCAACTTGGGGCACTGCCAGACAGAGAGCAAAAAGATTATTTATTTTTTATATAAGATTATTTCATAGCATACACTGTGTATCATTTATCCAGAGTTGACGCATGAACAAGAAAAGCTAAATATTGCATCCACACATCAACTTCTTATGAAGATGTGCACGTGGACTCTTCTATTAACTCTTTTTGTCAATGACAGACCTTTAAGCCCTCTATAAATATCATATGCCAAGCCGTCCATATGCCTTGTAATTTTTAAACACGGAGTGCGGAGCTGACAACACGAAGCATGATGCTCATCAGCCCTCCTCTTCCCCCCCCGAGCTTGTCCACATTTTCTCAAATTGACGTCAGATTCAAAAATAGACAGAAGTGCACTGTCAGAATGTAGAAGTGTTGCTCTCATTAAAATGGACCCTACAGGCACAGCACTGTATGGCTGTATAAAATATATATAATTGCTTTGGAATTTTCCGAGCAGGAATACGAGGGAAAATATAACAGAGAAAACCAACAAGAAAAACATACTTTTAAACAACAAACGGACGAAAACTGCACTTAAAGAGGATTTACCAGCAATGGTATTGCAACGAAACCAATAAAGCTCTACCTATGGACAAAATATTAAGCAAGAGTGTGTAAGGTGACTTTGGTGTGGGCGAGTCTTACCCTGTGTTTGCAGCCAGCGTCTTTGAAAGGGCAGAGAACGAGGGCGCTGCCACAGTTGTCCTTCACATGGTTAGCCAAATCCTCTCGGGCGATGTTGGGTGTGCCGCACTGGTTTGGGCACTGGACAGGAAACCGAGGGCAGTGGTACTGGTGGTTCTGTTGGGTGATCAGGGACATCGTCAATATGTGGAGTGATGACTGATGGTGTGAGTGATGAGAACAGAGCATCGTAGGGTTGGAAATTTAGGAGAAAAATACAAAAAAAAACGTTCATAAAATGTCTGTGATGTTAAAAATAGGGGGTGGTGGTGGGTGGGGGGTAAAAACATCTCCCTGGTTATTGGACGTGCCCTTTTCGTGAATGTGACTCTCCCCTGTGGCCCACAGTAGGTGACTGCCTGTGATCGGAGAGATTTTTTCCACTGCGTTCCGGGCAAGAAAAATCAAGCTGCTTTCAATCATAAAACAATAGAAAATGTTGGCTCCACACAGCCAGCAGCAAAAGAAAATACCGGCCCCACAAAACCACTCTGTCAACAAAAATTAAACAAGCAATATCATAAAAAAAAACAAAAACAACTGAAGGGCGGAAAACGGACTCGTTGGGGAAAATGGCACTATCCTGTCAAACAAAACAAATCTTTATCGTAGAAATTAAGTGCGCATTTGCAAATATGCAAAGCAAATGCGTTATTTTAGTTTAAACTGTTCCCTCAAAATGACTAAATGCCTCTAAAAAAATAAATCAGGAGCAACAGTGCCCTCTGAAATAAAAGTCTTACTCTGGTGTGTATTAAAAAAGAAATTAAGTTCAATGATTGGAACAAACAAGGTGATTGTTGAGTTGTGCATCGTAAAACACGGCGTGCTAGATTGAGACATTATGTGCTGGCTCAGAAAAGTCTTCCATAATGGGGGAGAGGAGAGTGTGAATGACTGCTCTGCCTCTGGTCAGGATGTGTGTGCAGGCAGGTGCTTCCAGATGAAGACGCAGCTTCCAGATGAAGGAGCAGCCACAAAACAGCAGCGTGCACTTACAGCGGGCTGCCACAGGGCAGAGACACCATGAATGCCAGCGCTCCTACCACCATGGGCCCCATGCCATCCTGCTCTACTGAGCCCGAAAAACCCTTTATCAGCCACATGTGAGATGACACAGCTATAATGACATTGGCGGGAGACGTGCTCCCTCGAACAAAGCACTGACACACTGATACCTTACGTGCCTCAAAGCTCTGGATCTGGGCACCGCGCCGGCTTAATCTTGCCACATGTAATAAAGTTATTTCACTAATAAAAGAGAATTCGTCCAGTCATTCTTGGAAGGACTAACTTGATTGCCTGGCTACACGACCCGTACACGTGTGTGCAAGCTTGCGCGTAACTGACCTGGATCGTGTCGAAGACAAACTCCTTGCCGCAGTACTTGCACGGCTGCGTGCGTTTGGGACACTCGGCCATGCTGTGCTGGGACAGGAGGCGACGCATCATCCTCGCCCCGCATTTATTCTCACAGTAGACGCTCTCCTGGGGACAGATGCCCTGGTGGTTCTGGGATTGAAGAAAAAGACAAAATCGCAATCAGAACAGGGTCACACAGTCAACCGCTGCTGCAAACAGGCTGATGCTCAAGCTTGTTTGCAGCAATCCAAAAAAAAGTAAATAACCGCATTCCCTAGCTCAAAATTGTTCAAATTAAGAATAAAATCTTTCTGGAAACAATGTGAGTACATATTAGTTATGAGCTGTCTGAGATGATTGTGGTTACAAATAGTGAAACCACATTTGCAATGTTTCCCACTGACTTTAGTAAAATAAAGACCTAAGTAAAATAATAAGCCTTATGATTAGATGTTTAATGATGGGATCTAAAGGGTAAAAATGCCTCTGAGAGTGTCATGTAAAAGCTGAAGGTGGATTAATGCCCCTGTTACTGTGTGCAGGGGAAAAATCATATGTGCCAGTGTAAACAGAGGAGGGGCAGCCAGGTAGAAATGACAGAGGTGTTAGTGAGACGAACCCTGGGGTAGGAAAGCACATAGAGCATGAAAGGGACTAGTCAAAGCTTCTTTCCTTATGCCAACACACGTGTTATTTCAAAACACATCGACACCCTCTACAGGGAGTGACACACGTGCACTGGACTTTCTGCCGGCATCCACAAAGGCCGCCTTTCATATAGGCAGTGGAAAAATGTGGCGTCACTCAGGTTGTTTACTTCGAACGCCTGCTGCGTTGTGAGAGGGAAAAGAAAAACAGGTTCGGTCTCGGTATTTACCTCGTAGGCCTCGCCGGTGAACTCGCTGCCACAAAACTCGCATTTGACCTTGCGCTTGGGGCAGTCGTGTTGCAGGTGGTCCGGCAAGTCACGGCGCGTCAGCTTGATGGAGCAACGATTGGGGCAGGGTATCACATTGAAGGCGCAGGTGGAGAAGTGGCCCTGAGGGAGACACAAAGAGAGAGAGAGAGGGATGTGTCATCAGCCAGACACACACCCTCAGCCTGGCATTCAGCCTGGCCTCAGCCAAAAGACAACACAAAGGGACGGGGGCGAGCAGATATCAGAAGATGCACAAGTCACAGCGCGAGATAAGGCGATGCAGATAAAAGAGGGAGGAGAGCTGACAGGGAAACTGATGGGGAAACAGGTGCAGGAAGGAAGATGCTATCAAAGCCTCTCACCTGGAGCTGCTTCATCTGGCCGGTCCAGCGGCAGCCCTCCTCGCTGTGGATGCAGCGGATGGGCAGGGCCAGGATCTGCTGCTCCAGCTCCGGGTCTGGGTAGATCTGAGGAGGAACCGCAGGACAAGGTGAGCGCACTACATGACACCGGCATGCAGTATCTACAATGTCAGCTGTGCACAAGGAGTCTGAAGAGCGGAGAGTAAGGCTGGGAAATATGTTAGAAATCAATATCATGATACACGATAAAGATTTTTTTTATTTATCAATAAATATGACCTTAAAAAATCAAATTAATGCTTGTCCCTTTGAACTGAATGGCAATTTTAGATGCATAAAAAATTCATAACAAGCAGTTTAGAAAGCAGAAGTGTGTGTCACAATATTCCAAAATCACCATATCACCACAATGTGACTGATAAGACAGTTAAGTGTAATAATGAATTATCGCCCAGCACTATCTACTGGTCATGGTGGTGGGATGTGTCAGTGCTCAGGCTAATAGTCTCTTTGCTAAGAGTTCAATTCTATGAGATTCAGGACCAAGAAATGATGTGACGTGTTATCTGTTATCTGTACATGTCACGATCATGTTCACTCATCAAATGGTCTGTGATGCTAAATGGACAAGAGTGGCAAAACAGCTAACACCGTCGAGTCCAGGAGCAGGATCTTGCTGCCGTTTGTATTTCAGAGACATTTTTTATTTCACGCTGAAGTTTCAGCTCCTAAATTCTTGTGGTTTAGAAGTTTCCACGCCCATCATTAGAGTTACTTTTGGGCAAATAGGGCAAATCTACATGGTCTCAATTGTTCTCTATAGCAGCCCAACTGTGTGATTAAGGCTGATGAAACAGGTGCACCATACATAACCCTGGGGTTTAATACATTGCCAGTTCAATGTTTTGAGGTGTGCAGCATGCCTGGAGGCATGACAAGAACAGACAAGGCATCATCTTGAACGAAGGCATAGTCTTGTTATCTAAAAACCCTCTCTGGTTTAGCTTTAACTGGGTGGCTGAAAAACAGCGGCGTATTAATGCCAACACCATACCATAAAAAAAGTGAATACGCCAAAAACAAAAATCCTTCATCAAAACACAAAAAGAGGAAGATTGGTCATAGTCATGAGATTCTGTTGGAAAATTAATCAGTTCAACATGCCTGTGGTCAGGAACGCTTACTCCCAAAGTCAAACCAAGCACTGCACTAATGCTGAGTGAGTTAGCTTATGGGTTTGTGGGACCTTTGACAGGCGGAGTGAGAGAGAGAGAGAGAGAGTGGGAGACAGACAGAGAGAGAGGGAGGGAGGGACAGAGAGAGAAAAGAAAGAGGGAGAATTTTCTTTGGTCACAGAGCGAAGGGAATGAGTCAGTTTTCTCCTGAATCAAACCAAATCCTCTCCCTTCAGCGCGCTGCTCTGCATGCATCTCCTTCCCCCCACGCTGTCACAAGAGGAGAGCACTGGTCAAACAAGAAAAGCCACTTCCTCAAAATGTCACAACAGCCCTCTAAACAAATAACAGCTCAATAGCAGCTCAACTGTGGGTATGCGCTTTGTGCAGCCAGTGCATAAACCTCCAAAAATATTTAACGACTATCATCAAATTCAAATTCAAATTCAAAAACAACAACAACAAAAAAAAACTGCTCATCCAACTCATTGTTTTCTAGCCATCGTGTTGCCTTTAATGTACGCCTTTGTCAGAGCGAATAAATGCATTACAGCATGATCTTAACTTGCTATAATTAATTATGAATCATATTAAACATGCTCTTGCGACTGGTGCTTAAAATAGTCAGGGGTATAGCAGGCCTATATCCTGAACATTAAAACAGACGCCGAGCTACTGTGCTTGAGGTAGCAGTCGACGAACGCTGTATAGCATGAAGCAGATACGATTTCGCTGCCATAATCACTTTTCTTTGAGGAGAGCCAAAGGGGGGGAAAATCTTCTAAAGTAAACTGAAACACTCTCTCATTGTTCCAGTCCCTGGGATCTGCAGGGGACGGCAGTAATGACCTTTTAATAACCCAGTCCCAGGCGGATCAGGAGTGTAAGCTCTTTGGAGCTCCGACTTGGGTTTTACTCTGTCTGCTTTTGCCATTGCTGGCTTCAGTCCCACACTTGGTCCCCACAATACTACAACAAGCAGCAGCGCTCCCCCCTTCACAACAGCAACATTCCTGTTGTTCTCTCTTCGTGGAGCGGGCTTGTTGTCGGGAGGCTGAGGACAGTGTGCAAAGAGCATTACAATAACCCCCGAGAGCAGACCACCAGCATGGGGTAATTTACAGGCGACAGGGAGCCTGTGCAGGCCTTGGTAAATAACAACGTCTGACAGGTGTGCTAAGAGCACATCCTTCACGTGAGGAGTCCAGGCTGCCAGCACAGTGCAGCACAACATGCAGACCAGTGCTGCTGCCCCACTGATCCGGCTCCTGCACTGGGTTAGTGGCTCTATAAGCCAAGTCAGGCTAAAGCTAACTGCATGGAACAATTACATATAGTGGCGTATCCTCCAGCGGCTCCATAATCAGTCAGTGCCAAAAAGCGGCTCAGAAACAGAGATGATCGTTTACTGCCCATTGGCTCTATGATAGCTTTCAGTGAAGGCTTGAAATTCTCCTGTGCACAGTTCAGAATTAAGCCCTTATCCTCGTGTTGCACTCTCTCACTTTACAATGGAGGAATCACGTGAGAGAGAGAGAGGCAGCCTTTTACTTTGAATACAGTCAATCACTATCTTTTTTCCCCCCAAGCGCAATCTGATTAAATACTTTATAAAGAAAAGGGGGAGGGAAAAAAAGGCAGAATTCAACAATAGAGTTGTGGATATATGGTATGCTTGCTTTCCCTGTAGTAGCACAGAGATTTAAGGGAAAAAAAACAGAGTGGTTTTAACAAATTATCTTCCCTATTTCAATCAGATCAACCCGACGTTCTGCTTTGCCACTGTAATGAAATGAAATGCAACCTTTGACTTTGGGTTGCGAAAAGGATTATTGCTTCTATGTTACATTCAAAATCCATCCTCTGAGATTCTTTAGTACAATGCTTGCTTTTTCTGTTTTTTGTTTTGTTTTGTTTTTTTATTCCATGGTTTCATGGTAGGTACCAAACTGCAACATTCACAGTCAAAGTCACCATCCCAAAAAAGGTCCTCCATCATTTCTGGCTTTCCAACTGAAATGAATGGCCTTTGAATCATTAATAATCTAAGTAGCAGAGGTACTTGTCTCTCTGGTCCCATATCCAAATTGTTTCTAGATCTGATGTAACTGGGTTATACTCACACCTGGGATTAAAATGTGTTTTCCAGCGTACACAAAGACATCCAATTTTTCTTTCCCTTGCCAAAACGTTGATTGTCATGCATGTCACTGCCTGTCCTAATATTTTCGTCCTTTAAAAATGACAGCATACACACATATACACACACACACACAACCTCATCATGCACCTCTCCTGACAATCCATTTTTGACGAGCATGTTACTGTCTGAGCTGTTTGACTCCTGTTTTGATTTGCTTGTTTGCTTGTTTCGTTAGTGCACAAAAGTTCATTTCTATTCATGTAATTTTTAAATATGGACTGCATTGCATTTACTTGTTTTTAAAGGAATACTTCACCCAAAAATTCTAGATTTTGTAACATTTACCCCAAGTTGTCTTGAATGTCCAGTAAACAAAGATTTAATCTCAGGCCTTACAGAGAACCAAGCCTCTAAATACTTAAAGTACAACACGATGATAAATCATATAAAATACATCGTTTTTGAGTGAGTTATTCCTTTAAAGTGGCCAAATTCGTTCCTGACCATCTGTGGAGGTCATTTTGATGACAGGATCTTCAATGCATCCTTTTTTGTTTTATTTATTTACAGCCACCCAGGACATATGTTAATGTCCCATGTAAAGGGGATTTGTGTGTGGTCTGTGTGTGTGTGTGTGTGTGTGTGTGTGTGTGTTGGCCTCTGGGCTGAGAGCAAGGGACAAAGTGATTCATGTGTCCTTCATACCCACAGTTCAAAGTTGCCTTATCTTAGTATACTGGCCAGAGTATAGAGGAGGAACATAAATCATACATTACAATGTGCAGATTAATCAGACAGTGCAGTTCCTGGATTATCTGGCTACCAAAGCCACGTTTTTCAACAGAACTACATTTGAGGTGAACATCATTTAGTTTTAAAACAACCCAGTATTAAATACAAATGTATGCTCCATTGTTTTAATCCACACACTATACTCTCAAATTACATACTTCATTTCATCTGTCATTGTGGATTTAGGAGTGAATGGCAGTGTGTTATTATAACCATACCTTGGCATAGTCCAAGGGCAGCTGGTCCTCGGGACACTTGAAGACGCCCTCACTGTAACACAGAAGCAGAGATGAATTGTTATTAGCACAGAGATGCAAGAGAAAAATCCAGATAATAATTATATGCAGGCATCTGAATACATGAGATGACAACCAGTTTTTAAATGGAGACTCGTTCAGCATTTATTTTGATTGCTAACCTCCATTACAGAGGAACCAATTCTAAATGGCACTTCTCTGACTGTCAATAAGAGGAGGCCTTGGTCTTATTCTGTCTGTCTTCAAAAGCATTCTTAATCGGCAAAGTTCTTTGACTCATCACATTATGTGATGGACGGACACACACACACACACACACACACACACACACAGAGCACGACTCTTTAATGTCATTGCTCTTTTTATCTTTCTCTCCCTCAGAGGCTACATTTTCACAAATTCAGTTTTCAGAGTTTTACTACCAGAGAGGAAAAGAGCACAAGTCGGATCTTGATCTGTGTATCTATAATACATTAAGGGATCGTGCACCCCCCCTTCCCAGCTATTTTTACTGTTTCCCTTTCAGCTTTCAGCAAGGGTTTAATTTTTTGCCTTTGTTGTAATGGGTGGATGACACTGTGTGAGTCTTAATAACCTTCCAAGTTGTGCTTTTGAGCAGAAGGCAGTATAAACCTCATCTTCCCTCTCCCTCAGGAAAACCTGATTCCTGATTTGCCCGCGCGATGCTGACACCATTGGGCCTGAGCAGCATCCTCCTCGTTCCTTTTCTCCTACGGCAGCACAAACCCAAATTAAGACCTGAACTCTCATTGCACTACAGACCCCACACAGTTACCGTAGGGCCACCAAAGAGTCTCCACTAGCCTGTTTCAGAGCCAGATGAGCTGGGTGGCACGGCTCATTAGGGCAGCCCTTTGGCAACGCAGCACGTCCCTTGCCTGATGTCATCATGAAATATTCACAGTTGTAAATAATGGAGGTTCGGCTGCAGCCACTGGAGCTCAGCGGAATCTAGGCCTGAAACAGCACGGCAAACCCACACAAAGATGCTGTAACAACATGCCGGTGGTGTTGCGATCGTCTGGAGACCCCCTGCTGCCCTGGATCACAGGACTGGAGGAGAATCTGGAGGAAGGGCTATAAAGTAGCTAAAGAGATCTGCTACACATGCTGTTTCTATGTTCCACAAAGTACAGCATCAAAACGCTGCTATAGTTTTCATTTTGACAACATTCAGGTTCAAAGGGACATTCCTTTAACCTCTTTTTGCTACCAATGCAATAGTACAATAAAACAAAGGTACAGAATTGTGTTTTGCTCAAAAGTCACAAGCCCTGCAGCCTCGACTGACCCACCATGTGAAGGAGATAAACAGGCCAATTTTAATGAAGAGACTTCTCATATCCCTACATTACGCTTAAACTAATTAAGGCACAATGATGTGCACATACTAGGGCAACTGTTTGTCCCTCAGCGCTTTAATTTGGTTGGCTGCAGTGTCACCTGACCGTGGCCCCCAGAGGCACTGGGACATGTGACAGGACACGAGTATGTGTGTGTGTGTGTGTGTGTGTGCACTTCGCCCCGTCTACCCAGCTGCTATTAAACCGGGGGATGTAGCGAGGGGGGATGGGAGAAGGGGTTTGGATGGAGAGGGAGGTTTGATGAAGGAGGGGGGGCAGGGTATGGCGGAGGGAGGTTAATGCATGACGAGACAGCAGTAATTCGCCTCCATTAGGGTCACTGTGTCAGCAGGGAGCTGGAGACCAATTAACAAGCCACAATGAGCTATAAAAGAGAGTCAATCGATTAGAGGCTAGGAAAGCCCAGTCAGCACAGCAGCTCAGATGTAGTGTGAAATCATTTACTCGTTGCCATCATTGAGGAATCATCTCTTTGTATGGAGATAAAAGTCAAGACGGGTTTCACAGCTATGGGCGGCGTGTAGGTGTAGGGAACACTGCCCGTCCCGCAACCGCACAGCGAGAGGAGATGGAAAGCGACAGGCTCTCAGTTGTGGACAGGGGCGATGTAAGCACAGGCAGGGTACAGCCAGCGGCCCCGTCCAGCTCTGGCCCCTCATCTGACACACAGAGAGGCAGACAGGCGAAAAGAGCCTAGTCACAGACTGTCAGGATAATTCCCTCCCCGGTCGCAGAGAAAGTCCTGCAGTCACACATTCATGTGTTTGGGCCACTGCTGATAATACCACTCGACTCTCTTGCTCACTTGCTCATGGAGCTCGCTGCCTCTTTGTGACAGCACATTAGCAGTGAAAGGTAGGGCCGATGCGTAAGAAAACTTCCCATTCAATTTCGTCCATCTTTCCTCCTTGACTATGACTGTCTGAAGGCTTCCTTACAGAGGGATGGGAGTCGTAAAGTTATGAGAGGATAAACGCTTGAATTGCCACACTGGCAAACGGAAAACTATTGTGTACAACCTTGCAGGTGGGACCTTGCACCTTTTCTGGCCACTTCACAAACACACGGCCTTTTGAAACAACTCTTTCACGCAAATGTTTGTCTACAATGCTGAGATAGTGCTCTGACCACGGTTCCCAGCCTAGTCAATGAATATCCAGGGTGAGAAACTGATAAACAAGCGTTTTCAATGTGCAGCAAAAGGAGGGGGACAGCGAAGGCCTGGTATATAATACAATCACCACATTAAAATTTCATTGCTCTCCTCTGCCCCCCTCGCCCAATACCGTGAGAGCAGAGCAGGCCCTACAGCTGTTCTGTTGTGGAGCCCATCATGAGACGCGGACCTGAGGTGGCCCCAAAGCTAAATGTTCAAATCACCTCACATTCCATGGCAGACAAGGATAACCATCTTATTGTCTGACTTAGCATGTGGCAAAAGCACTAATTAGGAGCAGTTCTCCTCCGTGACTGAAATGCATCCACTGGCAGAGTCCATCATTCCCTTGCACCCTAAAGCTCAGGCCCCCTTTTTCCACCTCCCCTCTAATTGTTCCTTCTCTTCCCCCCCGCCTCAAATCTTCTTTCAGGCGCAGATTAAACAGCCATCCATTCATCCAGTGATACCAGCGAGGACAGCCGTCACAACATGCTTCGTCACTCTGCATACGCCTCCTGACAGGCAGACGGTGAGAAGGACAAATCCCCCAGGTTTAATCTCGCCGGTGGACAACAGAGCCGAGTCTTTCTAGCTGCAGCCACCAGCTCCAGGCCTCACAGAGAGGGGCGTTCGGACGTCTTGCAGACTAAGGCCGCTGACCAGAGTGCAACCTTGAAACCTGCTCTATGTTGGCTAGCGGAGAGACTCCCAAACGGCCCCTCCTCCCTCATGTTTGCAATTGTAGCAGGGCAAGGCTGTAGAGACCCGCTAAACAAACAAAATCAAAAGCACGAGGGCTTTGGAGAGGCGAAGTCTGTGGCACATTAACACTCTAAACAGACCTCTGCCACCCTTGTCAGACGAGGTATTTTCTCATACGCTCAGATAGCATCGGAAGCCTTGACGGGGCAGCCTGGTAGGCTTTCTTATCTCCTGCTGGAGCTTACCACCAGGTTTTATGTTCATCCTCATGAAAACCCCCCTTTTCTTTCATGTAAAAAGCTGGATTAACTTTTATACACAAACAAAACCTTAAATGTCATCAGCAGCG
>OMLF01013342.1:0-17694 GCA_900302615.1 Holocentrus rufus | reverse complement strand
CACCCCCCAGAGGTTGAAAAGGCAGTCAACCAAGTACCGCACTGACAAGACATACCCCACGAAAGTAGCAGAAAAGCAAGACAACATCAAGAAGAACCGCTACAAGGACATCGTTCCCTGTAAGAAAGTTCTGTCAAATCTCTGCTAATGCCAGATGTGTGACAAATCCTGTTTGCATGTAATCACCTTTGACAATGATAATGATCATGCATGAGAGCAGGTGAGGTATGAGTCAGAGGAAATGATTTAAAACGTGCTTCCTAATTTTTCACTTTATCGCCACGTTACTCTTGAGAGAAAAAAGTAGATGAGGTAAGATTTTTCCTGGGATTGAAATGTTTGAGGGTATCTGATTCAGGGAGTGATTTTTATTGTGTGTTGTGTGTTGATGAAAATAATCATTTGATTGAAATACTTGAAAAAAAGGCTTCACCTGAAAATGATTTTCTATGTAATTTTTTGATGCATATAATGAAATGTTGAAAGAGGCCCTTTTAGAGTCAAAAGACATATAAAGAACATGATTACAATAATTATTAAATACAATCTATAGGTTTGCCTAATTAAGTTGATGCACCATAAAGGCTCTATTCGGTCACAGCCAGTGAGGAAAGTAGAATGCTGAAGAATATGCCTGGGAGGTTTTTGATCATCTTGATACTACATGAGGAATAATTAATTGATTTAATTGATTGAAAAAATAAAAAGCTTAAAAAAGAGATGGCTTATGCTGGTTAATGATACTCAGTTATCTGGCACTCACTGCATTGGATTAAGTGGAATCAAACGCATCTGGTATTGAGACTTATTTAGAAATACTATTTGATGCAGGTCTGGCATGGGCACAAGAATTTAGATAGCAGTTAGATCAACAGTGATGTAATGAAATGCAGTCTCAAGCTACTGACTTAGCTACTGCTTAGCATACTTAGCATATTGTGACCTGCATGCTTCTCTCCCTTTAGTTGACCACAGCAGAGTGAAGCTCACCCTCACCACCTCCAAAAATGACTCAGACTACATCAACGCCAATTTCATCAAGGTTAGCTTCATGTTGCCCTCCAGCAACTGAATGTTTGTCAAATTAATACCCATGTTGCTTTGCTTTGAAAAAAATTAAAACATCTGCACAATGTAGGTCCACCATGCAAACAGTTTAATTTCACCAACAACTAATGCAATGCAATAAAGCTACAGTGGATGAAATAAAATTATTTGCATGGTACACCCTACAGGCTCTCTCTCTTTTTTTTTTTTTTTTTTTAAATTTATGTACTGTATTGCGGTTTAGTCCAACACCTGCATGTCTTTTGGAAGTGCATGTTACTATAATTTCTCTGATCATGTGCTGTATAAATGTAGCCTTGTACAAATGCAGTAATGCTTACAGTGCATATCATCTGACTCTTGACTCTGAGCTGTGTTTTGTCTGCAGGGAGTGTCAGGCACCAGGGCCTACATTGCCACTCAGGGTCCCCTGCCCCACACAGTGCTGGACTTCTGGAGGATGCTTTGGGAGTACAACACAGAGGTAAGACCCTGCTGCCATCTCCGGATACTATAAGGCTTTTTAGTGCAACCATTCTGCTTTCAGAGCACGTATTATCATAGCTCAGTGACGAAATGATCAAACGAGGCCAGCTCTGCCTGCATAAACAAAAACATCATGTTCTTTCTCTTTCTCTTCTCTTTTATACAGCATGTTATATACAGCAGGTATGTGTGGCACATTGCATTTCTCACGGTCTTGCTTTGTTCTAGGTCATAGTGATGGCGTGTCGGGAGTTTGAGATGGGGAAGGTAACAACGATTATCAGACTGGTGCACACAATTCTTTCATCACAGAATCTGTCTTGTAATTTGTACAATTTATTCAGCAATATACAGCTACCTCAATGCAGTCTGCCTGCCTGCAAGCTGATTGTCTTCCTTTGCAGAAAAAGTGCGAGCGCTACTGGCCAGAGAAACAGGGAGAGCCATTTGTCTGTGAGCCTTTCACAGTTTATTGTGTGAGTACTCTCTTTTGCCAGACTACTTCCTATTTTGACTAGTTCCTGAAACACACTGCTCGATGATATATGCTGACTTTTGCATTCAATTGATACTTCCCTGGTACACTAGAGTGACATAAAATATCTTCTTAGGCCGTCCTCAGGGCCTTACAGCTGAAATGGGCGTCATGTGCATTTTTAAACAGCAGCAATAAGTCAGTAGGCTTCTTCTGCTCCAAGAATCTCAAGGTGCACTGCTGCTTATTTTTGTACAGGATTCTGAGGAAAACAAAGGAGATTATCTGACAAGGACGTTAAGGGTGACCTATCACAATGTAAGTGGTGCTTGTACCCTGACTGTGAACATAAATGTCATAACTCTCATAAGATAAACAAGAGATTACCAGCGTTGATGTTGTTAGCTGCTACAGTGGATTGAGGCAGTTGTGGAAATATTTAAACTTGGACTCACACATATGGTCACAAGCATATGACATATTTGAGGTAGGATCTACTGATATTTTATTTATGTAAATCTTTCATAATGATGCAAAGCAAAAGGTGTTGTGAATTTGTTATTTATTGTCTTTTATTGATAAATAACCTTGGTGTTAAACACAAAATCTAAATGCTTCAATTCAAATTTTTTTTGTCCAGTGTAGCCGAACTTTGCAGCAGCTGCACTATGTCAACTGGCCCGATCATGGGGTACCAGACTCCATTCCCCCCATACTGGAAATGTTGCAGGAGATGCGTTCATATCAGGCTCATGATGACATACCCATCTGTATCCACTGCAGGTCAGTCAGACCCAAAGCGAAAGTTTTTTATTTTTCTTTACCAGATGGACAGCATTTTCTTTTGTCACAGTATGAGGAAATAAGCTGTTGACGTTTGTGAAAATATTTCTTCCTTGCTCTTCTGTCCCCTCATCACCTCGGCTCTAACACATGACAAATTAAGGGATCATACTGAACACTGACATATTTGCTTTTGGGTGCAGTTATGGAAGACTGCTGCATGCTATGTGGGCAGTGTGTATTTGCACCCCTTAGATAGCTAAAAGCCCTGTCTCACTCTTTTGACACAGGAAGTGTGTGCGTTGGCGGATAGCCAGCAGCCCACTAGGTTAGAGACACACACGAGGGCATTTCCCCTCATTTCATCTAGTATTTATGTTGTGGAAGATTAAAGCCGCCATGCACTCTTCTTCCGTAATTTGTTCTTTGTTTAGCACAACTCATAAATGGTGACCTGTGTCAAACCATCTGCAGAAAGTGATAAAAATCTATTTGCAGCCTACTGTGGCCTACTTCCTAAAACTGGCCCAACATGTGGCTGGGCCTATAGCTTGTCATGCACCAAAGCCTCAAGACAGACCAGTGTATCCAAAGGTAGTTACACCTTACTGTTAATGCATGCACCATTTGCCCTGGACTGGAACTATTCATTTAGCAGAACACAATGTTTAGCTTGATTTATTACAGTATATTTAGTGAATGGCAGAGTAGTATAGAGTCTATTTCATTAGTGTCAATGCGTGCCACATCATGATGTGCCCACACCTTTTTGACGATGAGGTTGCAGGAATGGAATGTATAATCAGAGACAGATCCAGCTTAGCAGTCAGTCACCTCACTTCTCAGTAGGCTAAAACATTACCTGTTGACAGCTGTTGGAATAGATGCTGGGTTTTTTTTTTGTTTTGTTTTGTTTTTTTTAGCTCCACCCAAAGTTGAGTTTTAATGTGATAGCCAAAAAATGTTCATTAGCTGATCTATTTAGATTTGGTATAGGGCCTGCAGGCGGGTGCAGTTTGCAATTAGTACCAGAAGGTATAGACATCAAGTCGGTTTGGTATATTGAATGGAGTTTCAGTGGTTGACAGCTTACCTGACTGAAATCAGCCTGTGGTCTCATCTCAATCAGGCTAAAACACACACAATGAACTGTTGCAAAAATACTACTTGACCTGAGACTGATCTCTTGCATTGCTCCATAACACATAATCACTTGAGAAGCATTGAGCGTTATGTTGAAATGACAATTGCAATGGACATAAGTAATTGACTGGGTGCTTAAAATGTGATTGCAGTGCTGGCTGTGGTAGGACAGGCGCCCTGTGTGTCATTGATTATACTTGGAACCTGTTGAAGATGCAGGTGAGATGTTCCTGTCTCAGTACTATGCACTTGTTATCTTGCTTAAGCCAGAATTCACTTAATGATCGATGTGGAAACTGTACTGTATAATTGTCTCTTTTCAGATGGTTCCTGAAAACTTCAGCGTCTTCGACTTAGTTCAAAACATGCGAACCCAGCGGTCCTCATTGGTTCAAACCAAGGTGGCTGTTATTTTTACACCTTCTTTTTGGGAAGAAAAGATAGGCTGTTGTATGTAACAAACCTGTATATTATTGACAACTACAATAACCAGTTGCATTAATCTATTCCCACGAGTAAATCCACATTGCACATTGTTCTTAATGTCAGTGCTTCCTTTCTGTCAAAAGCCTTTTGATAATCTACATTATGTGCGTCACGCCTTGGGGCTGAGATGTCACCTAACAGAGCAGGTTTTTGATGTTTAACCGTAGGAACAATATGAACTGGTCTACAGAGCCATCAAGTTCCTGTTTGAGAGATGTTTGCGGTCCGCGGACGCACAAGCCAGCAGAAATAAGGTGAGAAACCAATAACACTCCCTTGGTGAATGACCAAGAAAGACAGAAAACATGGCCATCTAAGTGCTCAATCACCTACCCACATACAAAACCGTTGTTGTTCCAAGGTAAAAATAGAACTGTGGCAGGTTTATTTTCAGTTTCAGGTTTCAATAACTTTCAAAGACCTACATATAAATTGCAGTCACATGATCACAGGATAGAATCATTAAAGTGCAGGCTCAGGATGTCAGGCTTTACAATGTGTCTAAATACTGTTACAGGAAATGGAGCTGACATTGTGTCAGGAAGATTACTGCTCTGTTTGGTGAAGCTAAACACATAATGATACTCAGCCAAGTGACAAGTTGACTGAGAGGCCCTATAGTTGTAGTTACTACATGCTGCTCTGTATACAATTACTATGTGCCTGTGCCATAAAACTGAATATCACTGATGGAAAATGCAAAAGGGCACATCTGTTTAGTAGCCTGAAATGCATTTGCATATTTTTCTTCCTTAACATGTTGTTGTGACTGACACTCTTGTATCGATCTGACTAGGTGGCAGTGGCCCCGCCTACTATCACAGCAGCCAGTGACAGTGAGCTCTCTGACTTGAGTGAGGAGATGGAGTCTGACATACAACAACTGCAGCATCTATCACGTGCAGAGTTACCGGAACGGTAAATAAGTTCCTCATTAAGTGCTTAAGTGAATGTACAGATGTATTATTTTTTATTGTATTTATTTATATTTTTAATTGTATTTTGTGTACCAATCTAGAAGTTTCCCCCTAAATTTCATTGTACCACAGTGCAATGACAATAAAGGCTATTCCATTCTATTCTAAATACTTTTTATAATGTATTCCACAACTACAGAGAACTAAAATGGCATGGGCCTTGCATACTGGACACGATCGACTTTAAAATCCGGTTAATATCTTCTAGGTTTTCATTAATGGAGGTGCAGGGGCAGACACCCAATCATGTTGCACCGCTGAGGATGCCTTCATCAGCAGTGGAGGGTGATTTTTCATCATGGCAGCAACAGCATTTACTCTACACGCTTCCCAAGGTTCAGCCCCCCACCCTGGACACTCAAGAGGGACCCTGTCTCACCAGTGAGGTCAGCAGGACCCACCCCACCACTTTAGACCACAGCAGCCAGGAAGCCCCTGGACTGATGGACAGGACAGAGGAGGGGGGTGACATACCGCCACCAAAACCTCCTATGCTTCACGTGGGAACTATTTGTCTGACAGTGGAGGACCCTTACTTTGACTCTCCCATGGGCTCGCCCTCATCAGACCAGGAACCCATCAGCGCTGTTGAAGATGCTGCTGTTGCCAGCCAGCTGACAGCGAATCCTGTCCTCAGCACGCCCAGTTTAACTCTGAATGGCCAAAGTCTGGAGCTCCAGTCTCCTGCCTCAGGTAAGTGGTGACGTAAGATAGTTGAAAATAAACTGCACAGATGACAAAATAATTTTAATTTATTGACTGAAGTGCATTTTGTAGGTACAGCTGCAACTCCTTCGGATGATGACATGCCTCCGCCGTTGCCCATGCGAACCCCTGAATCCTATGTACTGGCTATTGATCCAGGTTGGTGCTGTCAGTGTAGCTAAATGCCTGCAGAATTAGTCACTAGGCACTTCACTGTGTTCATTCCTTTAGGTTTATCACAAGAATTTCTATTTCACAGCTTCTGATCACACAGTTTCACACCCACTGAAATAAGCATGTATTATGGAGGCTAACTTCCCTGTTAGAATAATCTTGCTGTGCATTGCTGCCTCCTCGACTCTGAAGTGTAACAACATGCTCTGTCTCTGTCTCTCAGAGGTCTCAGAGACCTGCGAGAGGTTAGCTGTCACCATTCCACCCAACGCTGCTGCTGAGGCTCTCAGGGAGATGGGAGGTGAGTAAACAGAGATGATCACACTGTTAAGAATGCTGTTTTGTTGGCAGAAGTGTTAACATCACTAATAACATTAAAAAAATCCATGGGACCTAAATGTCAGCCATGATTTTGTCAAAGTAGGTGTCACAGTTTTTCAATGATGATATTCTGGAAGAAATAAACCCTTGACTTAGATAACATTTACGCGGAAATGCTTGCAACACTGTGGTAGTAGAATATGAAAATAGAAGCCACACTAATCCACTGAGCCATGACACTAATTTCCATATTCCATATAGGAAATTAGTAAGTGTGTCCTTCTGCAAAGTTGGGTGTGCAGGATTGTTTTTTCTTATTCTTTCTTATTATTCTATGTCATAGTTTTCCACGAAGTTGAAAGTGCTTTTCTTTCTCTCTCTCTTTTTTTAATCAATATTAATTTACTTATTCCCAGGGAGTCCGCCCTCACCTGTTCCCCCACTTCCAGAGAGAACCCCAGAATCCTATGAGTTGGCTGTTGATCAAGGTACGTGTAACTGTTAATAATGTGATTTGTGATTACAGTTCATTCGTTCATCAAACAAGGGAGGAAATAATTGGAGAAATCATCAAGTGAAGAAATAATTGACTGCGAACAGCCTGTTTTGTCTGAATATTAAATGGAAATATTGATGATTCTGGCTCCCTGTTCAGCTCCCATGGAGCAGATGCCTGAGATCACGCCGGCAGTGAACCTCAGCAGAATAGGAATGTCTTCAGAGTGGTCTGGCAACTCGGTGCAAGCTGGCGCCGCAGCTCAGAACGAGAAGAAGCCTTGGGTGAGAAGTAAGGTGAGAATGAAGCCTCTCCAGTGACAGATGTATTGCCTCGAATCAATGCCATGCTGGTTTGGATGGTACACCAAATCGAAACATAAGTTCAGATGAAGTCAGCATGTGGTTGACAGTTACCAGCTAGCTCTTGTCATTTGGGAATGTGGATGATGCATTTGTCAGTCAACACATTTTATTAGATTGGATGCTTCATGTTTTAATTTATACCAGTGCAGATGGATTCTCAGAAGTATTTTGTGTGTGCTTGGTCGCAGACAGTGAGAACATGCAAAATATTGCAGCCATACGACAATAACACATTTCTCTTTCTTTAGAGTTTGAAACTGAAGCTGACTTTCTCAGGTAAGTTTTTTTCTTTTTATGCTATACCAGCCAAACACAATAATTAATGCTTACAATATCAATGATGCACTAATAATACTGTAAACTTTATGTGCATGTGTAGTAAGTGAAAGTGTAATAGCTGTTGGATAACTGAGTAACTTTTCAAAATGAACTACATTGTCCCTCTAAATGTGTTGATAATGTATTTAAACCAGTTAATGTGATCGATTGTTGTATAACTAAAAACCTTTTGTACATTCATTTGTTTGTTCCTTCATACAGGCTGTAATATTCTTAGCTGATAAAGAAATAAAACTACTTACTAATGAGAGTGTAATAACTGCAGTTATTACACTACCAGTCAATATAACTATTACATCATAAGTCAGTTACATAAAATGTCTTAAACTTATTTTGAATTAATGTAATCATGTGATGTAATTTATTACACCAACAGTTTTATTACATTTTCAGCTCATTTAGAGAGAGAGAGATTTCTCCCTCTGCGATCTGGCAGTTATTACATTATCAGCTGCTCCATGCGTGTGGTTCTTTCATTAATCTTACATTTTCCCTTGGCATCTTCAGCACCATCACATCTAGTTCCTGAATTAAATTCAAGTGCAAACCTCCCCCCTCCCCCTCCACCTCCAAACCAACCGGCTCCTCCACGGTCCCCTCAAGGTAAAATGATCTGACAGAACAATGCGGTTCTCCTCTATGATTAGAGCGGGGCGATATGGACAAAATCAAATATCATGATATCTTGGTCTGTCTGTGTCTGTCTATCTATCAAACAGTTATGCTATATCACAATATTAAGACATCTAAAGTCCTAGACAATATATAGTCTGATATTACAAATTTGATATGATATTGATATATTGCCCAGCCCTATCTATGATTGTCCTCAGCTATTCAAAAGCAAATTTACAAACCGGCTATAAGGGGGAAATGGCATTATACATTCTAAAAGGTCTTCATTAAGAGTTGCAGTTGATTTTGTGTTTGTGCAGCTGATGAGATCCTGACTCCGCCCCTTCCTGACAGAACCCCCGAGTCCTTCATCCTGGCCTCTGAGGAGGGTGAGTGTGTATCCTCATCTTCCTCACAACAAACACAAAGCTCGAGCAGCACTTCCTTTCACATTGTGTCAGAACTGAAGCAAACACAGCTCTAGTGAAGCCTTCTCAAATGAGTACTGGGTGACTGGATCAGCAAATACATTTCCACAGCAACTTACAAGAGCGATGCTGTTGTCCTCCACCAGTTCCAGAGAACGCTGCCCCTTGCCTCCAGTCCCCTCAAACTACACAGTCTTCTCCTAAGATAGGGGTCTCCTCGGAGTGGGCTGGCACCTCTCAGCCCAAGAGGTTCCTTGATGTTGTCATGAACAGGAGCAAGGTAATGAACATCTACTGGATTGCAAATCTTTATGTCAGAAATCTTACTGTGTGTTGTCCTGCAAAGTAATGACACGCAGACTTTGTATCATAATTATGCATTATTAACTTTTGCACACTTTACACAATGACTTTGAGTAAACATTTTCAAAAGTGCCCCTTGGTTCTATAAAAAGGCATGACGGCTCCCCTTGTGATTCACATGTTGAGTCAGAGACTCCAGTTGTTATGACAGTAACCCATTCGTATGCTCTTAAATGTTCCCCCAGAGTGTTCGAGCAAAAAGTTCAAGACAAGGTAAGCTGTTTCCTCCCATGAATGAACAGCATTAGACTGCTCTCCTCTCTGCATAAATTGGCAGTAACTGTAGCAATAAGGGCCAGGAAGGCAATAACACTTACATCAGTAGGTTAATAGTTTGATAGGTTGATTCCAGCCCTTAAAACTGTCGGACGGTGCTGAAAGGTGCCATTGCACAGCAGCTATTTCTGACACAATCCTCTGTGTGATGTCTGATGATTTGATAAGTATTCATAATAGATCAAAAAGAGTACATAAATGTACCCATCTATACCACTGGGAGGCATCTTTTTCTAAAGATGGAGAATCTTGATTGGTAAAATGGGTTATTTGTTGCTTGATGCAAATGCCTGTATGTATGGGGTGAGTTTATCATCATGTTTCCATTGCAGAGCCCCTCACTGCTCTTCAGCAGGCATCTCCACCCCCTGTGGTCGTGGCTGGAGGAGGAAGTGGTGAGTTTCAACAGAGATGTAGCTACATAGTTAACAATAGCCTCCATCATACATACTTCAGTCATTAAATGTATTTGCACAGGAAGTAACCATGTGAAAGGCTTTCAGTTGTACAACTCAGACCATGATTCTTAACAATGAAGACTAAAGATTATTTCTCATGGTGACTTGGCGCAGTAGATTATAAAACGTTCATGTCCTAAATGGGGAAGTTTGAGATGCAGCATAAAGTGCATAAAGCACACAAACACAACATGAAAACATACAGTGCAGAATGTATGAAGTTGATATTTACACATTCGCAAATCAGATTCTGATTCGGGAATTTTTACCATTTTAGTTTCATAATTGTCACTCATGTGTCTATTAGCAGAAGTGGGACAGCATGTTGCAAACCACACAGCCTCCCTGAGCACAGAGACCTCAGACAACAAATCAGATGAAAGTGGTGGGAAAGTCATGTCTAGATCAAAGGTAATACAGAAGCACCAATAAAGTTAAATAGAAAATCTGCAAGATTAACAGGCCTAATCAATTTTTTTCTCTCTCTCTGCCCAGTCTCTGAAGTTTTTTAGACATAAAGTAAAATGTAAGTTATCCAAATTTCTTATAATTGAATATAGCTTGTTAATGGCCCACACCAAAGGTAGAAATAACATGGTTAAAAACAATATTTTCAGCTAAAATGGCCCCTCCACCAGCTCCTACTCAAACTGGATCCTCGCCTCCATCACAGAGTGCTTCTACTTCGGTGTTCAGGTTTGGTAGGTCTACATGCCCTACTTTATTCAATTAAACTGTATTCCAACATTTATATGTATTACTATATTTTCATATCATATTCATCTTCCTCAGGATTTGGGAACCGTTTTGGGAAGCCGAGAGGCCCCAGGAATCATCCAGAGACCTGGGTCTAAGTCTCAGCAGGCCCTCTCTAAACAGCGGTGGGGGAGCTCTGGTGCCATCTACCTTACAATGATGTATTACACCGCTCCTGAAGGACTTGGACAGTTGTCAGTTCAGTACAAACATTCCTTGAAGATATGAGCGCTCCTTGAAGATCACAGAGAATTTACCCCCTGTGGTCTGCACATCACACAAAGCTGTTTCTTCATCTCTCAGGACCAAAATGGACCAAATGACCCTCTATTCTGTAGCCTCGACCGCTTGATTGTCTCCTTGCCACCAGCTCTGATATATTTTGGTTGATTTTAATTCTCGATTAGTGCCTCGTTGAAGGACATGGACAGTCACGGGCACTTGGACCAGTGGCTTGAACGGACAATGTCATTCTTTATGATGATTTGCTTAGACAATAGGGCGATTTGCAATGAAACATTTTATACTTATTTGTTATGTTCCAAATAGTTGTTACTTGTCTAAGTTATGCAAATTGATGTTGAATAATATTTGTCATTATAATGTGTGCTAATGGCACAACATAAGAAAACAGGTACTGGTGTCACCAAATCCATATTTTTTGATTATGAAGACAATACCTTAAGATGTTCAGTAAATGCACCATGCACATCATTCTGTGTTTTTTCATGATTTAAAAAAATCTAGTTTGTATTCTGTCTTAATGTTTGTATCTCAATCTCAAATGAATAATGTGACACAAACCAATGTATAAAACAACTGTACACATGGAAATGAATGTTACATACACTGGTTACACACAAAATTATTTATTTAAAAAAATACATAAAGTCTATGCATTCCCATTGTGTCTTTCTACTTAATTAACAAGACTGAATCACACTTGCAACAGAATCCTATTAAATGTAACTCATCGCCCAGCTATCTGACTGTTCAAGCAATGCAATTATATTGTTTTAAAAATTATGAAAAAAAAAAAAAAGTTTCAGTACAAACATCAACAACAGCAATTATTGGTTCTACAACACAGCGCATGCCCTGATGGGAAGGCAATGTACAGTACACCACAACAGAACATGACAAAAGGCAGATAGGACAGTGCTATAGCTGCCAGTCTATTTCTAAATTAAGTCAGCAAGTCAACAAAACCCTATGGCAGTCGTCTGTGACAAATGAAAATAGCTTTTCTGCTTCCTGAAATGAATCTAATATGAATGAAAGGCGCAGTTTTCAGTGATGTAAATGATACAGTAATTCTCCACTTCCAGCTGATATGCAGAAGTAGAAATCACAACGTATCATAAGAGCAACGTATTCTTATATCATCAATCGAGAAAATAACAATAATAAATACTATGGTGGCTTGGCTAAGCCCCATGGTCATATCCTACTTAGCATTTAAAAAAACAATGAGGCTAACTGTATACAGTACAAGGCACTAAGACGCATTCAACGGTAGGGCAAAGGCAATATCACATCATCCCGTCCCTTATCTTTTAGCGTCAGAAGACTACAGAATGACGATGAAAAAAGGCCTCTGTGAGGTTCAGACGAACAGTAAAACTGACACTTGAAAAAGAATGTTTGGATGACCTCGTCCAGCCTTAAATGAAAATATCAAGTTATTTTTGGGCAGATCATTACCAACCGATGTGATATTCATTTCCAACTATCAGGCTGCTGAAGCAACAGTGTGAATATTGCATCACTTCCTAAAAGGCTTCATTATTTGCGAACTTGGTTGTTTGTCACAGTGTGAAAACGTAAAATATGTGATTATCAGGTAAGTTAACACACAATTACACTCAGAAAACCAATTACAACCATGGCAGCCTATTCTACAACTGTACCTTCATCAACCTAGTGACACTACCACCAGAAACCAAAGACGGGTATGGATTCTCATCAAATTAAGAATGACTCAAGTGCACTGACAGCATTCACATAATGGCAGCTATGGCAACAACATAATATTTACATACCAAATTGTGAGGACATTTCCCACACCTGTCACACAGGAAGAAAAAAAAAAAAAGATTGAGACAATTATTGCTAAGTGCAATAGCCATAAATTCCTTCATCATTTAGAAGTGCTCCTACAATTAGATCCTAACATTAAATAGTCATCACCGGTTCAAAACCTGTGTTCGTACGATAAGCTCAAGCTTAAGAAAATAAATAAAATATCAAAAGCAGCATCAGCAGTAAGAAAATGCGCACTGTAGAAAAGGACATTTAAATAAAGAATCAAGCAAACTGCAACAAAACTCCAAACAACTTATGGAGCACTGGTAAAAAACATGAAAAGTTTTAAGTGCTTGTAGCATAATTAGATTTCATCTCAAAGCAATGGAAGATTTTATCTGCTTGGCTTTACATATAAACAGAAAGGAAAATACTTGCCTTTCAGACAATACACTCTTCTGTATTTTCATTGCCCTATGTTTACGGCGGTGATTAATCTAGGAAGTCCGAGTATGCCTGGCATATGTGAGGCTTGAGTTCAGTCAAATGGCAACGACCTGGCTGCCCTCTCCAGCTGACCGGTCATGTCCTCGGTCTATGAAACAGAGTCCACTCTATGTCCTGGTTAAGGTTAGCCAAGGTTTATGCCTCTCTCTCAAACTAATAAAGTAGTATCATGTCTTACAGAATAGATCATCTTATTAAACATGTAAACAATCATTCCGTGATCCAGTGAAATTGGGATCCAACATTTCCTTCTGTGAAACTCACCACAGACACGTTGTTTTCATCTTCCTTAAAATAATCTCCCCATATAAAGTAATAACAGCTGAGCCGTGAATATTAATGAAAGTTTTGCCTCTTAAGCATGACAGTTCATATTTTCCATCTAAAAAATAATAGCTGCTTTACATGATATACACCTGGAGTCAGTCAAGATAATTTCTTTTGAAAGACAGAAGAGAGTTCCAGTCTAGGTGCTACCAAATATAAAACAATGACAAAATGTATTATATATTCAAATGATACACTTTGGCTGAGGAAATAAAAATCTTGGGGGATTTCTTTGAACTGACAGATAAAAAAGTGTGAAGAATAATTTAAGAGAAGGAGTTGAAAAGTTTCCTGATTGACAAACAGATGCCAGTTGGGTTTTAATTCAGTCTAAAATTCCTACAAAAAAAAAAAAAGCTCCTCCAACAGTGGGTTGAGGAGTGTGAAAGAGAGGGACCGGGGGGCTTTGAAGAAGGGTCATTTCGGAAACTCTGTGGTGTGGCCTAGAGCTTGTGGAAGGGTGGGCTCTAGGTTCGATGGTGTGCATCCAGAGTGGGCTGGTGGCAAAGATGGGTGGCGGTTCTGGTAAGGTGGGGGCAGGTGAGCAGACTTTGTGGGCTGAGGAGGGGCCGGCTGAGGCTCCTGCGGAGGAGTAGCTGGCCTCTGGAACACTGGTTCTTCAGTCTTGGCCACTCCGCCTTGGATGTTCTCTGCTTGCGGGTGTGCACAGGGGGTTATAGTGGCGTCGGGCCTATCGGGGGAGGTGGAAGAGACTCGGCCCAAGGTGGGGCTGAGGTTGCTGGGCCGCTGCTCCTCCTCTTTGTCCTTGTCCTCTGCATGGTACTGCTTGAGGCGGATGTGCCATGCCAGGCTGCAGACGGCAGACACCGTCTTGAACTGGTGGATGACGTTCCTGGGGATGAAGTAGATGTCGTCGTCGCAGAGCTGGACACGGACATAGCGGATGCCCTCCCTCCTCAGCTGGTTGAGCTTGGCATCATCCACCCACTGGACACACTGGAAGGAGAGGGACAGCGTTACTCAGCGTTGTTCTGAGGGAAGACATTCCCACTTGTGAAGAGAATAACATGCTACCTCTAGTAAGATCATTATACAGTGAGATCTGAATTGTGGCACAGCTCCCGATGCATTATGCATGTAAATTCTGGTTCTTACCTGAGACACTGGGGGCTCGTAGAGATCCAGCTGCAACCTCTGGACCACATCATTGAAGTCCTCTGCATGGAAACACACTACATCTTTGGTTATCCGTGGTCGGTTCGTCCTGTAAGAAATTATTATTAGTTGTTAGAGTCTTCCTCGGAGATTTTGAGAACCATGTGCAGCATTTTATTGACGCGTGTCAGAAGACGCTTACCATTCTCCAAATTGCACGGCCTTCAGTACCCCCACAGCGGCAGTGCTCTGCCAGTCAAAACTCTGGCCTACATGGTCAGCATGGGCCCGAGTCCGATCCTCAAACAGAACCTCCCTTGGTTCGCTGGCCCTCGGCAAGTAGTGCAGATTTTTGATCTCGTTCATGGACCTGACAGGGAAGAAGGCAAGGCCAAGAAGAAGTGATGCTTTTAATGATGCCTGCTCACCAGAGGCAAAGTCTGTGCACAACAAATCATACTGGCCTATTTGGCATCTTGTCTCTGGTAAAACTGTGTGAGGAGAATCTAAAAGTCTGCTCTCACTAAACTTCACATCAATTTACTTGTATTATGATCTTGCTGGAACTTCTTACAGTGCCAAAATCTAAATAAATTGGTGTTCTGGTGTGCAGGAGCAGAGTGCGGGATTTTCTTCAAGAAGTTTGAGGAGATACTACATTTCTAATACACCTGTCCCTTTGGTTTCTGCGCCAGTATCTCATTCCTCAAAACTTAGTTTATATGGGTACCAAACCATGTTCAATATATTTTCGTTATACTGTTTGCGACTGTACCTGCGTCGTTTGAAGGGAGACTTGGGCATGTCAGCAGTGGGTACCATTTGCTCTCCTGGACGCACCCACATGATGGGTCCATCATCACTCTGAGAGCGACAGTCAAGCTTCAGGCTGGAGAGGGTGCCCCATGGGAGGGTCATCTGCAGAGAGAATCACACATGATGCACACACAGCTGTGATTTTTATGTTCATAATATTCAAACACATCTGCAGAGGCTGGCATCACAAGTAACCTGCAATGCGTCTACTTTGCTGAAAACGGCAGGGACAATTCTATGCGAGGATTTTGTGGCTCAGATGTACTGAGATCACACTTTTCCATTTGATCTCAATATGTTGCAACTTTGACTCACTAATGAAATGTTTTTATTACACTGCTTTATGAAGGGCTACCATAAAATGGGAAAAACCTTTTATTTAAGGTACCTATGCATTATCACTGCATAACTAAAATAAACCAAACAGATGCAACTCCTTCATCACAACACAATGTATTATAATGGTATGATTCAACAGTAAGGGACTCTTATTTAATCTTACTGAAATTCCAAAAATCAACACATACACTATATTAAGATTAATAATATTAATAAAAGCCCTCTTCTACTGACCTTGAGAAAGGGAGACTCCTCCAGCATGTCAAGAAACTCTGGGAAGTAGTCGCCCACCTCCTCGTCCACAGCTCCCACCAAGCTGATCTGCCTCATGGGTCCAGCCCGGTATGTTCCCGAACAGTAAGTACGGTTCACCTAGAGGAGAACAAACAGCCCCTGACATCATCAACTTTACAGCCCTCTCTCACTTCAGTTTGTGTTTGACTGTTTTCAGGACCTTGCTTCACCTCCTCTTAAACAGCTTGTTCTCTCATGCAAAGACAATACCAGTACAACAAGAGTGTCCACCAGGGGGGGCTGCAGCTAAGTTTAAGTCTACTACGTTTGGCCAGATGGCCTTATCAGTGGGCAGTGTTGGGTAGTAGCGAACTACATGTAAGTAAACTAGTAGTTTATCTACATTTTGCAGTAGCTTGTAGGTAGTTCAACAACATTTATTTTTGCTTTTTTGCTTAGTGATAATAATTGAAAACCCTTTGACCAGACAGTTTTTTCTTTCATCCTGACCACTGTGAAGGCCTGCCCAAGCAGTACATTCATCAAGCAGCAGCAACCACACACTTGACCTTTGTGTAGTGCATGTGCAAAAGGGCCAAGTGCTCACACAGCGACAACATGCTATTTTAGAAGTGAACTAGTGGGCACTTTTTGCAATAAACTCAACTGAGTAGCATTCAAAGTAGCCTCTCCAACTCTGATTTTCCTTCACAGTGCAATATCACCCTTTGATCTCAGAATTGAACAGTAGCATCTACTGGAAATGGCATGAAATTGGTAGAGAAAAGGAGCCACCTGGCCGCTGCTCACAATTTTGGAATTCACCTTGGTACAAAATCATTTTTAAACACAACTGTACTGTGAACCTTTGTTGAGTAGTGAGCTTCATTTGAGGCTATTAAGGCACGTATTCACTGGCAATTTTATGGACTTTTTCATCCATTTTGTTTGATCTCTTCAACTCCAATTGCACCACATTAAGATATCACAGAGGGCTTAATAACTTTTGTTGATGTACAATTTGCATTTACAAATCAGGGACATGCAGTATTCAATCACAACATATCTAAGTGACGGTGTTCAAAACTTGAAATGGTTAAAAGCTTGAAATAGTTAGACTAAAGTGAAATATATTCCTTCTTTGCTTGTGTGTAGTGACTATTGTAATTTGCAAAATGACATTTGGCACTTAGGAAGAAATGATACAGAGCTGTAAGCTGTAAGCATCTGTCAACAGGAAGCAGTGTTTACCTGCAGCAATCAGATCAGACCTCCACTCTTCCCCTTTAACCTTTTCTACTGTCTTCTCCCAACACTCCCGTTCCCCATCATATTTAAGTAGTTCAATACATATATTTCACAGGACGTTTAGATAGATGATATGTTTTTCCTCAGTTCAATGTCTGTGATTTCCTTTTCTTTTTTTGTCTCTTTTTGCTGCACCACTGCAACGTTATTTGAACACAATGTCTTTGACAGGCCACAAAGGTCACCACCTGGTCATCATCTGACCTCACCTGACTCGCCATCATGATGATACAGACACAGCAAGCCAATCATAATATTTCTCTTACAGTATACGCAAATAAAGTAATTCTGCATTATTTTCACCACACACATAAATACAAACTGAAATA
>OMLF01013340.1:0-11358 GCA_900302615.1 Holocentrus rufus | reverse complement strand
CACACACGCACGCTGTACAAATACAAATGCGCACTCTCACAGAAACACCAGCATGCATTCTTGAAGAGCTAATCCTTGCAAAGTTAAATACCCCATTATCATGTTCCTGATGCAGTGCTTACCACATCACCCTATTAGCGACATTTAGCGTGCCTGTGTGTGTGGGTGTGTGTGTGCGCGAGCGCGCCTGTGGGCATGTATATTGGACTGTGCAAGGGCTGTTTTGAGCCGTTTTGTTTTAGTGCTGTCAGGTCTTTGATGCCTGTTTTAAGAAAATGTTGCTTTAAAATGGATTTAACAGCTTGTGTTGTCCTTTCATTCTTTCTTCAATTATTCCTTTCCTCTCCTATAAGTGGTTCATTTTATGCATTGGCAGGAAAATAACAGATTAGCTACACAGCACACCTTATCTCATCATCTCAAGTGTACTAGAGAGCATGTGAGAGAGTGGGAGAGAGAGAAGGATGAGGGGAAACGCCTTATGACTCATCTACATTAAATTATTATGATTCATTAATTATGAATTTTATCTGAAAGAGCAAGTTGGTGAGAGCTCAGAACATAATAGGATTTATTTTTATTTAATAGCATTCATGTCATTTGTCTCGTGTGTGTGTGTGAGTGTGTGTGTGTGTGTATATGCGTGCAATCGCAGGCTAAATCATCGCGTAGCGTTTCTGCTAAAATGAGCGAGCATCCTCATTCACACTAGAGTTCAGTCTCAGAGTGGTGCGAATCTTAATCCCACTTCTTGGACTCGGTCCTTCATGGTAGCTGCCAGGCTCAAGCAGCTTCACTGCTGTGTTTCCTCTCCACTAGAAAGAGGCACAGTGTAATTAGTATGTCCGTGGCTGCTTCTTCTGAGCACCATGTATTCATACACTGCAAAAATATCCATCTTAATAAGTCGTTTCATCTGCTTTTGAGCCTTTATGTTGTTTTTCTTCAAACGAGAATTTGTTGGTTAACATAACTTAACTTGTTTACAATCCAAATCTGATGCAATTTGTTTTATGATGCAATCTGTCTTTTTCCTCTGTATTTCTACATTATTACCCTGAAAATTGCTGTAACAATTGCAAGTGCACTGGAAATAAGTGAAATGACGTCCCCTTTACTTGCAGGATTTTTCACTTATTTTAAGAAAAAGATTTAAAGTCTTAATCAGTGACTCACTGATCTGTTAAGACATTTCCACGTGTAGATCCTTTTTCATTCAGTCAGAGATAGTCTTTTTTAAAAGTCTCTGATAGAACAAACCCCACACATGCATCTAGAAACATTTTGCTTGTATCTTTTCCATAAATACAGCTATAAAACTGCTTCAAGACACTATCCTAAATATCTTTTGAGACAGGACCAGCATGAGAGACGTGGTAGTATGGCATAAAGCACATCAGTACGGCAGAGAGCAGGTTAACAGGAAGCTCAGCTCACGTGTACCATTCATACAGGCAAAGCCATAAATCATACACGCTGCAGCACCGACTGCCTGACACGTCCATTCACAGTGCAGACGGGAAGAGAGAAGACTAGAGAGCCAGAGGCCGAGATGCTTTAGCAGTTTCTTATATGAAAGCAGAAGATTGCAGTCGCTGTATGCAACTCTTTTATTTAATGAATGTAACTCTTGATACTCAAATCTAGGAGGTTTTATGGTATAATGGCAAAAAGTAGATTTGGCAAATAGAAGATGCTCTTTTTAGCTGAGTAGGCATTCTTCCTCTTCTAGTCTCACCCACTTATGACGTTTACCAAGGCCACTGAACCACCTCTTGATTTTCCTCAAGCTCTCAGATCCTTTCAGACCTCGCTTCCTCCATGTCTTCTCTGCTGCCTCCTCTTGTTCCCACACGCTGCTGGCTTTTGTCTCACATCCGTTTGATTCATCCGTGAGCACGTTGTATTCTCTGGTCGCCAGGTCATCAGCATACATTTCCCACACCTCCCTGCAATCCTGTTGGTCGTCTGCCTTTTTATCGTCCCCCATTTCCTGTTTGTCCAGCCATTCCTTCCATTCTTCCTCCATCAGCGTATCCTCCTCCTCTTTTCTTCTCTCCTCATCGAACCTTTCGTGTTCCCCAAGTATTACAGATTCCTCCGTTTCCACGCTGTCAGTGTCAGAGGCAACATCTGACAAAGTCCATGAACCTGATAGGTTTGATAAGCCCGATGAGCTCCATGAGCTTGATGAGCTCCAAGTTCTCTTCCGCATCTTGAAGTCTGATGAGGAAAAGGTCAAGCTGTCCTGGTATGCTCTATGTATCTGCTCCGCGTCTTCCTGTATCTCTGTCCCGATGTTCAGCTGCTCCATGTCATCTTCAGAATCGCTCATCTGAGTCCCTGTTACTTCTTCATTTCTTTGTGTCGTGACATCAGGCCTCTTCTGCTCCAGTTCCAGCTCTGTCCTCGCCCCTCTCTCCTCTTTATGTTCACTTTCTCTTTTCAGTGCCTCAAGATTTTTTCTTGTTTCCTCTGCTGTGCCCCACAGCTCCAGCAATATTGTGATCATATTCTCTTTGTCATCTTCATCCTCCTCAGCTTTCTCCTCATAGTCCTGCTCCATCTCGGTTCGCCATGAGATTTGCTCGTCATTTGGGACAGTCCTACTCAGTCTTGATATATTTTCTCCCAGAGCCGTTGTCTTCTTCTCTTGGTCCAAATCGATTTGACATAAAGGTTGTATCTCTTTTACATCCTCCTTTAACAGCTGTTCTTGACGTGGAGTATAGAAAAGGACCTCCACATGCAGCTCTTTGTGTTGAATCTTCACTACTTTCTTCACCATCATCTCTGGCGCCTGTCTTCCTCTGACCAGTCACACAAGACATAAGTTGTTTGGTAATAAAACATTTGCTTTAGGGTTATTATTGAACGCTTGCATTTCTATCTAGGGCCATCTGACAGTGAACATTCAATAACAAATGACAAATAAGACAAATAAGAAGTATTGTCTTTGTATTGTGATTCATTTTTCAAGTTCAGAATGAAAATTGACAATTTTTTTTCTTAATAAAAAAAATTCAAAAGAAGAAAGAAAATAAAAAATTTTGTTATTTGTATAGCCTTTGCCCCGACCTCTACCTCATAGACAAATACACATTTGTAGTGTATTGCAGTACCTTGAGGGGAAGAAACTGAGCCATTCCATGTCACCAGAGTCTGCCATCAGGATGTCTTTATGCCTCTAGTTCTGCATGGAACAAGGAAATTTGAGTTTGAGTTATTAGATTATTCTTGTTTTCTGAGACTTTTATTAGACTTCCAGTTCACAACAAATCAGCATTAAGTGTTGGCTGTACTAACTTTCCATCAATTAACTTTTTATTTGATTGAGCAGCCTCAAGAAGCGGCTTATTTTTTTAATAATACTTTGCATTATTATTTTGCCTTACAGATTGCTAGCGCTAGCCTAGTATTTCTGTATAGAGAGGTAGTGATCAGTGCCACTGATCAGTGTGGCTGTTTATCCTAATCCTCTGCATGCTTGCACATTACTGACAAGGTAATAAATTAATCTCTCTTAAAACCCACAAATGTACCAGTCTCTTTTTTCTTTACTTAACCATTTTAGCAATTCACAAGATTTCTGTTGAGTTTAACCCAAACAGTCATCTGACCTGAGTAATTGTCACCTACCATTTCTTGTGCTTGTATTGAAGGTCTGTATTTTGCTTTTTGTATGAATTTGAAATTTACAGAGACTTGGAACACCAGTTCCAGAACTGTGAAAGGTTCCGTGTTGCCGTGTAACATCACAGTGCATTCAGAATGTGATTTCATCACACATTGCAGCCACAGAATAAGAGGCATGAATTATTTTAATAGTTCTGTGGATTTGCCCTTTTGTATTTTATACTTTTTCCTTTCCTTTCCTCATATTCAGTATTAAAATCTTGTTTTTCTTACAGCTAGTGAAAAAAATCTGCCAGTGGAATCAGATACTCCCACTTGTTTCCAGTGCCAGTCAGCTTGTTTTTCAGTCAAACTTCATTTTCTTGATACTCTTGGGCTGATCTGCCTTCTTCTGCCTTGTTTCAACATAGTCCCAGAAAACAAGTGAAAATTCATTCAAATTCAAATCAAAATTTGTGGGATTGTCTCCTCCCACTGGCAGATTTTTTCACTTGTTGAAGAAAAAGTTTTTAACTCTGAATTTGAGATTTTTATTTGCATGATTTTTTGCAGTGTACTCACAAGTTCATAAATAACTCATGTACACCACATTGTAATTCATAAATCAGCTACTAATATTATTGATTTAGTTTTTGCTTTACTTTCTACACAGGCCCTGTTCATATTCTGATTCCCATTGAACTTGGAACCCCACAGATACTGTTGTTGCCATATAAACACATGCTACACTTTCAAACATGCATGTATGACTGGTATTTTGATTGTGGACAGCTATTTATATTTGGAAAACAGTGAGGAATATCTGATCTTGCGGTTGCCATTCTGAGACTCATAGTGACAAATTAGAAAGGGCTTTATAAAGCAGGCTTGTTTCCAACTCCCATCAGAGGCCTGCCAACCACTGTTGTGCTGGAGACCCCACCTCCAACAGGTGGCTGCTATTTCCAAGTCGTTGTTGTGACCAGAGGCCACAGTTTCTATATAAAGATGTGCCTCATCACAACGTGACATTTCACTTTCTTTAACTTGTGACTTTTTCTTTCTTTCGAGTTCTGTTTGTCTGTCAGCCTCTTTTCTCCCTCACTTCTTGCTTTCCGTCTCTCCGTCTCGCTCTCGTCCCTCTCCACCCTCTCCCTCCATCTTTCCATCTCAAGGACAAATTCCAGAGATGTTGGCGGAGCATGGCTGACTTGTAAAATTCCATAATACGAGGTGTTAGGAGTGTTATAATCCTGTTCAGCCTGGCCAGCCCCTGAGCGCAAGGGACGTTCATCTCCAAATTTGTCAAATTGTTGGTCAGACATGGCTTGGTGCTCCCTCCCTGGTGACCTCTAAAGCTCTGAGCTTAGGTAAGACTTCCCATTCCCATTAATGTGCACATCTGCTGTTGACACACCGGCTGGGATAGTGAACAGGATGGGACATACATACACACGCACACACTCACTCACATGCGCAGTCATGCAGTCACACACACACACACACACACACACACACACACACACACACTGCCCATTCCTTCCCTGTCCCTCTCTGCTCTCACTGTGCCGTGTTGCTGCCCAGAGAAAGAGGAACTGCTCTCACTTGGTCCTCATCCATGAGCTCGGAGTCAGTGGTGAGTTTCATGCCATGTTGCTGTGACTTGATTCATGTCGGTATTTATGTCAGTATTTGTTGAACAAGATCTTACCTCACACTTAAAATGTATCATTTCACTGTCATCCCCAAATTGCTTTTGATGACTAATTTATTAAGCAGAACAATAGATACATCCATCAGAAGGAATTAAAAGCTGCATTCATTCCAGTTGTAGATAAAAAGTATTACTCTTTTGTTTGTTCTCAGTTGCAGCTCATTTGCCTGAGAGGATGGTTGCTAATTAGACACTGGAGAAGCCTAGTTTGTTGAGAATGATTGAGTGATTTCTGTCTGTGATGATGGGGTTGTATACTGCATATCACACTGATTTTAAGGGTCTGCTGTGCAGCACAAATGTAGCTATTCTTGTTGTGTTTATGTAACAGAGACATACTACAATATACTCTGTTCTGCCTTTCTGTGCACTCACTACATTGCTAGAAAAGATCAGCAGCAGAATTCATGGTCAGGATGTGTGCACTTGTGTGTATGTGTACATCCATGTACTTTTTTCCAATTTTTTTTTAATTTTTCCATTATGTAATAACTTTAGACTCATTTGTAACTCTTTTTCATGAGAGTCCTCATGGGAAAAAATGATTGAAAAAGAAAAAAATAAGACTACAAATCAGCGAGTAAACAGCAACGTATGCTGTAAAACATTATAGTCTGTGTCTATACGTCCATGCTGCATATGCACATGCGTCTGCAGATGCCGGGAAGTGTAGCCTGGCAGACAGATGGCCTATACGTCACTTGTCTCCATTGGGCCTGGCACTGTGGCATTGATTGATGTAATGAAATCGTAGCTGAGTCCCCGGGATGAGATGAAAGGATCAGTGAATCAATGTTCTCAAAATGATGCAGCCAACCAGGCAGCTCAAAACAAAAGAGCTAACTCAGGATGACAGCGTTTTCTCTTCTAGAGTAGCTCTCCTGTCCTTCTCTCTCCTCCCCCGCACTCTTTGCCTGCCTACTCGCTATGTTGAACAACTTTAAGGCAAACAGTAACTGAATTAGAGCCGTTAGACACTTCTGTGATGAGTGAATACTGTAATCACTCGATGTCTGTCGCAAGAGAGAAGCTTCAGGTTGCTTTGGACTTAGCAGTGGCACTGAAGTGTCAATCATCTTCTGGAAATAGAGAACAGTACTTTTTTGTCAGCCATCTGTTCATCTCTGTCTTCCTGTCTCTTCTCCGGCTCTGATATTTAATTATGGATTCTTTCATGCTGCTCATATCCATGTCTTCAGAGCCAGATGATTAGTGTTTTATATTGTATAATTCAAATAAGATTTCTCTGTCTTCTCACGTTTTCTCTTAAGATTTTTCATTTCGAGTTGAGCTTATTAGTGCTCGGGCCAAGAATCACACCTCGTACTGTGTGTTTATGCACAAATGTCCTCATCCTGAGGCCAGTTTATTTATCTGTGTCGAGGTGTCACCGGATCTTTGCAGCAGGTGTCTCTGGTTTATGCAAAGCCTTCAGAGGCTGCTGGTGTAACTTCTCTGCATGTCTCTAAAAAGGTACAGAGTGAGATGCAAGTCAAGTTCCACTCGTAGTAAAGACAACATGGAGCTCACCAAGGAGAGAGGAGCTGACGGGGTTCACAAACATGTTTGATTTGTGTGAGCTCATCCCCAGATTATTAAGATTCTTACCTTGTTGCTGCATTCACGTACTCCTCATCAGCTCCAGCTTCCCACCGTGACTCGTAAATTCAGCCTGTAGTTCTAAGTATGATTTGTGCGACTCCAAAGAATTAAAAAATCAGTTTGTGGCAGGCGATGTTTTGAATGTATGGGAAACACTGGTTGACCCCACCAATGTAGATCCTCTGCTTCAGAGAATGTAAACACAGTTCTTCATGTTTTTTATCTGTACTTTCTTAGCACGGTATTACTGTAATCACTGCCTGTGGCCTGTGCACATCTGCTTGTAGCTGTCTATATCAAAAGCAGTGATTTGTCTATGGTTATGTACGTGTTAATATGTCTCAGTCTCAATGTCCAGAGTCTTTGCTGCAGACTTTGGCAGAATTCACTAGGAAACCCCCAAAAAACAAGTTCTGGACACTGGACATCGGGCCATAGCTCACGCGTCCCATAAGAGCAGAATAATCCAATTTCTCAGTGGCGATAGTTGAAGTTAAATTTTATTCTGCCCATTGAAATCAGGTATAAATAGCTGTGAGTGCTGACTCAGTACCCTGTTTGTGAATGATGAATGGATTGAAGTACCTAGTGCTGTGTGTGTTTGTGGTTTGTGTGTGTGTGTGTGTGTGTGTGTGCGCGCGCGTGCGTGTGTGTGTGTGTGCGCGCGTGCATGTGTGTGTGTGTGTGTGTGTGTGTGTGTGTGTGTGTGTGTGTGTGTGCGCGCGCGCATGTGCACATATGTGCCAGTGTTTCATTCTTCTGCCCACTCTGTGGCTAAAAAGTGTCACATTGTGGGTCTCTGAGTTCACAGTCATGGCTGCTGACTGCAGTATTTTCTGTGAAGCTGTCGTGATAACACATCAAGCACTTTGTTTAGAGGTGATGAAAAACAAGGTCCTAATCAGGACCAGTGGCAAGGACAGTTTTCATCATGAACACTATTGGACAAGCAATGAATTTTTATAATTATTGGATAATTCACAAGGGGGACTTTTCAAAAACCAATGAGCACCCGCTGCATAAAGCTGTGGCTGTGTGTGTGAGCGTGTGGGTGTTGTATAATGATAGTGGATGAATCACTCTTTGAACCTTATAAGATTTGCTACTATAGTAGAATGGCTCCAATGGAGTGTGGGCTGCTGTGATGACACACTGTGTGTGGGAACTGCCCCAGCCCAGATACTAATTCAGATTTAGGGAAAGCCTATCCCACCTTGGAGGACTTATTTAAAAAGAACTATTGGTGATGCGCCTTGCACTTCCAGGCCCACATAGTTGTTTTTGGTTTATTTGCCTGACTCACTTTGAGATATTTCTAGTGTAGCCCAATGGAGTTTAATAGTACAGACATTTTCAGCTATTGCAAACATCACTGTAACATTCAGCTTTGGTGTCTGTCTCTGGGAAAGAAAGAACAAGTGCCTCTCTCCAGATTCACCACTCTGAACTGACGTTTAGCTATCATGCAGGGAGAAATCCACTGAAGAAGAAGAAGAGACACCAATGTTTCTCCCAACAGTAGCCTTAATGTACCAGAGAGCTGTGCACCACAAGATAAGTTGGCTCATATTTCTAAAACCCCGCAGTAACAGTGCTGTGCAGTGCAAAATCTGTGATGCTGTAATTTGGTGTTATTCATAAAGTGATGGTGCAGAGACACCTTAACATAGTGTTATTATCTGGGGCGGGCCGGGTGAAAGCCAATGAAAATCAATATGTAAATTACATTTTTCAGATTTAACACGCCTGATCACCTCCAGCCACTGTGCATGCACACCTGCATGGTGGATCACAGACAAGATATGTCACCAAGACAAAGAAAGCTGAAGTTCTCAGCTCCTGTATTAAGTCAATGCAGTCTCACTGCTATAACTCATGATGTTTGTCATGTGTAAAAGTGAATTAAATATAGACTGGTCCTTATACCCATGTGGATCAAAATTTAGATTTAAAACGCATTACTAATTTGCAAATTCATTAACCACAAACACCTGTTTCCAAGGACAACACTGAAATACACTGACAAAACATTACTTTTAGAGAACTTTTGTTCTTTGTTAAACTCATTTTAATGTAGTTATAAGTTGGAACCATACTGCTTTGCAAGCAAATTGTTTTATTTTAGTGATGGTGCTAAAATAAGTCAAGTAGTGAAACTGTTGGAAAACTAAAATAACTCGCTAAGTGCATTGAACATCACGTAGTAATCACATATATACATATTGCATAATATGTATTTTAGTGTATCTGAGTGAGGACTTTTTTGTTGTCCCTGAAGTTGTCCCTATATAAGGAGAAAAGCTCTTTCATAGCTGCAGCTAATCTAAAGTGGGTTTCTACTTTCTCATATGGGTCCCCAGAGGTCTTACAAAATGATTTCTGCAGAAAGAAAAATAAAATTCTGAACTGAACTACAGAATCCTTGTTAGAGTTATGTGCTGTTGTAGTGATCCATTTTCTTTGTTGAAACAAAGGGTATTTGTAGCTTCAAGGCTTCTTTATTAGCTGAAAAGGGAAAGCAATAATCATTATTTGGTTTCAGCGCTTCACTTTGTGTCGTGTTGATGCCTACAACAGCGGGTTGTGTATGAGCATTGCTTTGTGTTTGGGGGTTCTGAGTCAGAAAGGAAACACTAATATAGTGGCTAACAGGCTAGATTCAGATATTGCCTACGACGAGGTAAACACACTCCATGTTAAAGAGTCACTGAATAATAGTTGACTTCTATTGATCTCTATCAGTGACTAGTTTGAAACTGCAACATCCAATCAGCCACATTTTCACAATAGAGAGCAGCAAGCTAGTCAGTTACAGCAGAGACCTAACAGAGGCGTCTCATGAATATGTAACAGAATTCTGTATTACTTAATACTGCCTTGTCACTTGTTTTTTGGCTTGAGAATGAAACTTTTTTTTTAAGTGTTGCAGCACCAGTCGCCTTCGCATAGCACTGTCTTCCATTGTTGAATATTTAAAAGCATCTAGGAGTTCCTGCAGAGGTGTGAATGTGAATCAGAGGGGCACTGAGAACCTCTGAAGCTCAAATTGATATTTTGGTCTTGAACATTAAAGGTAACGCAGAGTTTTGTTTTGTTATGAGACAAAATAGCAAAAATTATAAAAATGAACCTTGTAGACAATAAACATCCACACTTCTTAGCTAAGTTGTCATTTTATGAACATATTGCACAGGTATCTATCTAGCTTTGCACAAGTACTGGACATGCGCGTAGTTAGTTTTTAAAACCTGGTTTCATGGTGCCCTGTATCAGTGGTTGTTGCGTGTGTTAAATTTGTGGAACTGGATTGGTTGAATAAGTCTCTCTCTCTCTTTTGCACAGACTCACTTTCTCTATACATGTGGTGTTATTGTGTGTAATGGCTCTGACTGTTGAAATTTATGTCTCCAATGTCATATGGTTAAAGTTGGCTGCTATTGTTCAAGCATTTCCCTCAGTAATTGAGCAGCTGTAAGACTTACTGCATTGGCATCATGGTTTTTGACTGTTTAGTTCTTGGCAAAAGAGGAATGATTTGGCCTAATGCCCAGTGCAGACTTGAACTCAATGCACAAATTGTAAGAGACACTTTTTCTTTTCATGAAGTGCTCTGATGAGGTGAATCCAGGTAAAAGCCATTATTCTTTATTGATTTCCTTTGTTAAATCTTCTTAATAGTCTTCAGAGTGTGTGCCATCCACTGGACTCTGTCTCTTCCTATGAAGGCACCCTCTTGCTTCTGTTTGGTGTTGGCATTAGCTTGATCTTTTTGTTTTCTCATCCTACAATACCCTCCCACCACACCGTACACACACACACTGATATTATGGACTTTAACACCTCATCACAAAATTCCCATTTTATTTTGTTAGTCATTTCTTCAGTCTTGCCGTGTGTACGTCACTCATTTTGTCATGGCTTCACCAGCCAGGTCATGAGTCCCAGACAGTCACGAAGGAGTGGATGCATGTAAAGACGAGCAGGTGAGTTAGAGAAGAATTTCTAAGCTTTGAGACAATTGAGATGTGGATTGTGCAAAAAGGTGCTGAAACCTAGTATCAGGGAAATGTTTAAAATGCAGTGTATATTCAGCAGCACGATCTCAAATGACTTGAGAGAAAAAGGTACTGATACTGAGGCACAAAAGTTTAAATCAGACAATTATGTGCAGGTCAGAGTTGTCCTCCTCTTTGTACCTTTAAGTTGTAAAGAGGACCCGTTAGTCTGAGTTTGTCTTGACTTTCATCCTTGAAGACCTCAGTACACCTTGGCAAACAGGCTGAAACAGAAGCTGACTAAAGACGCTGTCGGCTCCAGAGACAGGAGACAAAGAGGGGACTGTCAGAGGTGAGGACGCCTGATTGACAGACAGCCAGGAGGGTGACAGGGAGAGCAGGGAGTGATGAAGCAACTGAAGAGAACTGAGC